>SNQJ01S0075354.1:0-36702 GCA_010110895.2 Picea sitchensis | reverse complement strand
CAAAAATATTTTGCTGAAAAATGATATGTATGAATGTGATAAGGGCGAAAAGATGAAAAATGATATGTATGAATGTGCTAAGGTCTCAATTTTTTTTTTACACCTACGGAGTTATACTCTGGTCTGAAGAATATTGCAGTGATGAAATTCCCAAATGCTTAACCAGGAAGAAATGTGTAGTGATTTGACAACCCAAACACAGTTGCGTGGCAATAGATCTTGTTTGTTTTAATTTTATTTTTTTATGTTTTCGTCCCCAAGTGTTAGGTATTCAAGGGTTCTACAGACAAGGGTTTTCTCTATGCTATATCTCTCTGATATACGTGCGAGGTCCAATAGTAGTACTCAACCCAATATCTCAGGGCACTAACTAAGGAGGTTAGATCATGCCCTTAGCCGTACTACCCAACTACCCAGATACTAGAGAGTATCTTCCTAAGTATTGTTCTCGATGGCACTATAGTAGTCAAGCGGACGATCGGTTTATCTAAAGAGGGCTTCAGTTAATCTAGGTCAATCCGTACACATGTGTCGTCTAATGCGCTACCACTCAAAGGGGTACCAACATGGGTTACAAGGGTGGCCAACAAATGTGCGCTTAAGTACCACTTGTATTTCCTGAGTGTATGAATCCCTCAACCGTGGGTTTATGCGTGTAACGACATATCTCTGTGGCTTAAAGATGCTAGAATACGTCTCTACCCTGAAAAAAAATTTAACCCACAATTTCTGCCAAGGAAAGTGCTCTGATACCACTTATAATATTCCAGATATAAAAAGTATGAAGAACAGAAATAAAATGCTTAAAATGGAAGATAAACAACAATATAACCATAACAACACCACAATAATACTGAAATGATATCAAAATAACACCAGAAAGAGCACTTTGATTCTGAGAGCAATGTTGACGGGCCTATTCGAGGGGGCAAACTCCAGTCGAGGAAAGCTCTATTACAATAATATCCAAGATAGGGTTCTCATACCCTCAACTCCTATTTATACTAAATATGTCTATCAAAAGAAGCATCTTGAGGAAGATCCTTCTAGAAGCGGAAGCTTCTATTAGGTCTTCTTACATTCAACTTATTCTACGTTATTGCAAGGCCTTATTAATATTGACCTTTATTACATCCAAATATATTGTTCTGCCTATGTGCGGGTTAGGTCCCTAACACTCTGAAGGCATTTTTAAAAATAAACAGGAATGTAAAAAACCCTCGACATCCAAAAACCTAACCCTAGGAGATGAAGCGCCAAAAGTCATGTGGGCCCCATTTGGGTAAGTTAGTACATCAACTTCCTAGGGTCATAACTTTTGCATACGATCTTCGTTTTAGGTGCACGATAGTGTGTTGGAAAGGTCTATCTAAGGACTACTCATTTTGTTGCAAACCATAAAAATTCATTTTCGATTGTGGCGAGCCCTAAAAACGTTGTTTAGGGCCTCAAAATGGCCCTCAAGTCAGGGACCTGAAAACTAGGAAACAAAAATTGCCAAACTGGAAAACTGCCAAAATGAACTAGTTGGAATAGGTGGGAGGCCACTGATATCCATCTAGATAAATCCTCCCCCCTTAGGAAGAAATGGTCTCCATTGCGTTGAGTCCCCCCATCAGATGAGGAAATTTCTATTGAATTTGGCCACGGGTGAGCCACTTGCCTTGGTGCAGGAGCTACCCTGCTTTGACAACTCGATACAGCTGGATCCTTTGTTGTCGGGTGCCCTTGATATGTGTGTCCACAATCTAATTACTAGATGTATGTTGCATGGAGTTAGGGTTGAGATCTGTTGGTGTCAACTGCTATGCTATCTCTGAGGTGTCCAATAATGGTGGGAAATATTGTTGAAGGAGAGCCACATTGAAAACTGGGTGCAGGCCAAGGAAAGGGGGAATGTTGAGTGCAAAATAATTGTCACCCATATCCTTGGTGATGGTGTATGGCCCATACCGGAGTGGGTGAAGCTTTCGATGGGGCCCTGTAAGGCATTATTTCTACAAGTGCAACCAAACTTTGTCGCCCACCTGAAACTTATGTGGAACCCAATGTTGATCATGACGTTGTTTGTACTTGGCATTGGACTTCTGTAAAATATCCTGAACCTGTTGACAGATGTGTTGGATCTGCTCAATGAAATAGGTGGCTTTGTCAGCTTCTAGTGGAGCAAGGGACGAATCGTCCAAGGTGGTCACCAGGGGTAGTGCAACATCCATGGGGCCTAATGGTTGGAATCCCAACCCCACCCGAAAGGGGTTGTGGATCGTTGAGCTATCTAGGGCTCGGTTGTAGCTATGTTGGACATAGCGAAGACTCTCATCCCATGTGTGGGGGTGCTTGGAATTGTACATGCACTGGATATGTATGATCATCCGATTGACGACCTCAGTTTGGCCATTTGTCTGGGGGTGGAAGGCAGTGGATTTGGTGATCTTGGTATCCAACAATGACCAGAGGCTCGACATGAATGTATTGAGGAACCGATTGTCCCGATCTAAGACAATGGTTTGTGGGATCCCAAAGTGTACCCAGACGCATTCAAATAAGAGCTTGGTAGTGGCCTTTGTAGTGATGTTCTTCTTGCAGGTGACCATAATCGCCATCTTGCAAAAGTGGTCAACAAATACAAAAACATAGTCATTTCCCCTCTTGGTGGATAGGAGGCCTGACATGTAGTCCATTGAGATGGATTCTCATGGCTTGTCAAGAGTAGAAAGAGGGTTGTATAGGCCCTATTTCTTAATGGTCGGTTTGGCAATAGCATAGGCATTGCAGGATCTGATATACTTGTCGACATCCTATCAAATTTTCGGCCAGTAGAAATGTTTCTGCAGCACTGCCACCCAACTGTAGTGAGCTTCCCAAATCATCTTCGCACACTTGCTTGATGGAACATAGAGATAGCCCAGACGACACAACAGCCCGTCCTAAAGATGGAATTTAGCGACCATTGAGTTTGCTCCCATCATTTGGTAGGTGGTGGAGAAGTCAAGGTTTGTCTCATAGAGGTGGGGCAATCTGAAGGTCTCATGGCTGCAAGAGTCTAGCACCATGGTAAGTGTAGCGACTAGAGGCTGGCTGAGGCAATTAGCAACTCAATTGGTATTTCCTATTTTATAATTGATGTTGAGGTGGAACTGCTATACGTATGTGGACCACTTCTGATGGCGGTCATTCTTCAATTTTCCTTGGGTCTGCATGAACTGTAGTGGCTTGTGATCAGTGTGGATGATTGTCTCCTTCCCCAGAATGTAATGTCTCCACTAGCGACAGGCATGCATAATGGAGTACATTTTTTTGTCATAAGTAGGGCACTTACGACCAATATATGATAGTGTCTCACTAAGATACGCCACAGGGTGGTCGTGTTGAGTGAGAACGATGCCCACAACATAGTCTGAAGCATCTATCTCGATCTAAAAGGGATGTTGTAGGTCCGATAATGAAATTACTGGGGATGAGCACAAATGCTGCTTCAAGTCATAGAAGGCTTGTTTTTGGGACATGCCCAACACAAATTTTGCCTTACCGCCACCCCTGGTTACTTAGATAAGGGCCCATGAGATATGAGAGAGTCCCAACATGAACCTATGATAGAAATTGGCGAGGCCCAAGAAGCTCTGAAGCTTAGTGAGTGTGGTTGGGGCTAGCCAGTCACAAACAACCTGGATCTTGGCTAGATCCACATGCACACCATGTTGATCAATGATGTATCCTAAGTAATGGACCATGTCCATGCCAAAGGAGCATTTTTCCAAGTTTGCATATAGTTTTTGATGTCGTAGGGTGTGAAGAACCTGTTGAATATGCTACAAGTGTTCCGCCCAAGTATTGATGTAGATGAGGATGTCATCCAGATACACCACTACAAAATTACTGGTGAAAGGTCACAGGATATCTTCCATCATCCTCATAAAAGTTGTTGGAGCATTTGTCAAACCAAAGGGCATGACCAACCATTCAAAAAGACCTTCTTTTTACTTGAAGGCAGTCTTCCATACATTTGTCTGTTCTATTGGGACCTGGTGGTAGCCAAAATTTAGATCAATCTTACTGAAGTATTTGGCCCCCGTGAGTTGATCAAAGAGGTCATCGATTCAGGGAATCGGGTATCGGTTCCAGATTGTGATTTTATTCAGGGCCCAATAATCAATGCATAGTCACCATGTCCCGTATTTCTTATGCACCAGTACGATTAGGCTCCCACAAGGAGATGAGCTGGGACAGATGTGCCCCTTGTGGAGTAGCTCTTGGATCTACCTCTTGATCTCCTCATTTTCTAACAGAGAGCGGCAGTAGATCGGCCCATTGGGTAGCGGTGCGCCTGGGTCAAATCGATGGGATGCTTGACTTGGCAGTGAAAAGGTACCCTGATAGGAGAGGAGAAGATATCTGATTGTTCTTCCACGACCTTATCCACTTGCTTTAGTTGTGTGGAGAGATCAGTCGTGGAGGCCCTGGATGTGGCTGCGATCTTTCTCTTAATCTGAGAGCGATTCACGAAGAAGAAAAATTTCTTGGTCTGACAGATGACCTTCCTACATTGTTTGGTAGAGATCAAGGAAATAGCACTAGGAGCGATCGCCTTGGGTATCATGTACAATTTCCTATTCAAAGTAATAATAACACTACAAGGCCTAGAATCATATACAACATGACGTTTCCATAAATAAGGTTGGCCCAAAAGAACATTACAAACTTCGAGAGGAGAAACATCACACAATACCTCGTCTTTGAAGGGCTTGATGTTGTACAACAGTTGACACTGCTGGCTGACGCAGAGATCGCTTCCTTGGTAGAGCCATCCAATGGTGTAGGGTTGTGGGTGAGACGTTGTTGGCAGGGCCAACCGATTGATGAACTCTGCTAAGATGAGGTTCTTCTGACTACTGCTATCAATGATGAAGTGCAACATAGTGCCTTTTACCCACATCTGCGAATGGAAAAGGCGCTTGCCTTCTTCTGGCTCGTCTGGTTCACCAGGCTAGAGCTTGGTGGTAGCAATGGTGGCATTGGGTTCCATGTCAATGATCTGTCTTCCCCTTTCTAGTTCTGACTCAGAGTCAGAACACGCATCTGATTCAGAGGCTTTCACTTCAGCCATCAATGACTGATTTGAGCGACAATCAACAGTGTTATGCCAAGGGATCTTATGGAAGTCGCACCACTTCCCAATATCCTTCTTTGTCTTTTCGATGTCCTTCTTTGCTTGTAGCTTGGGCTGGTTGTCCTAATATTGTCCATATTTTCTATGTCCTTTGTTCTGTAGGTTGGGGCCACCCTTTCCTGGTTTTTGTTGCGAGGGGTTCCCAAGCCCAAATTGCCGCTTCTTTTGTTTGAGCTTCTGCTCGATTTTGACGACATATCGATAGGTCAAACCCAAGGACGATATGTCCATAAATTACATTTCAGTTTGGATGTATCTATGCATAGCACCTCGATACTTTAGCACTAGATCGCGCTCTGAATCTTTGATACCCATCTTGGTGCACAGGGTATGGAAAATATTTGTGAAATTTGGCACTGCTTGGTCTCTTTCTTGCCGCAGTGTGGTCCATTTGGTATACAAGTTGTCATAAATTCTGAAAGGGTAGTATTGTTCCTTAATAGTATCCCTAAAGGATTCCCAGGTGGTCACGACTGTAAATAATTAGGGTTCCTCTATTGCCTTTTGCTCACAGAAAGTTTCCCACCAATCTTTGACATGGGGAACGACTTTGAGGAGTGCAAAAGTAATTTTTTCTCTATTTGAAAAGATATGGACAAAAAAATACCCTTCTATTAGAATCAACCACTTGTCTACAAAATCTGTGTCTATCTGGCCTTCAAATATATGAATATTGAAGTTGATTTTTACGTTGAAGGGGGCGGCGCCTCCGCTCAAGGAAGATGTGTCCCCTGTTGGTAGTCGTCGAAGGATTTGCACGAAATTGTCCATCATCTCTTTCCTCTATTGCGTGAGGGCTTCCTCAAGCAACATTTTGAAAGGGTCTCATGTCCTGTCATCTTTCTTTTCTCCTTCCATGAGAGGTTGTTTGGGCGTGTGAGATATTTTGTCCTCAAGTGAAACAAGATCGAGACCCAATTCTTTGTACCCTAACCTCATTGGGGACATGCATTAAGATGACATGGAGCAGAGTACTCTGATACCACTAATCCAGATTTTATGAGAAGAATGAAATGAATACAGATTATTAAAAGATGCTTAACACAAAATAACAGATATACAATAAAATCAGTTTTCTATTCAATAAGGAAATAAGATGAAACTGTAAAATGCAGCAGAAAACAAGCTTGCTGAAATGGTGGCAGCTTATCTCTGAGAAGGGATGTGACGGTTGTGCTCATTCGCGAGAAGATGATTAAAATGAGGATTTGAAGGCCTTTTTTTACAATAAACAAGAATGTCAAAAACCCTAGACATCTAAAAACCTAACCCTTGGAGATGAAGTGCCAAAAGTCATGTGGGCCCCGTTTGGGTAATTTAGTACATCAACTTCCCAGGGTCATAACTTTTTCATACGATCTTTGTTTTAGGTGCATGATATCTCATTGGAAAAGTCTATTCATGGACTACACAGTCTGTTGCAAACTATCAATGATTATTTTTTACGGCGGTGAGCCCTAAAAACGTTGTTTAGGGCCTCAAAATGGGCCCACAAGTCAAGGACCTGAAAACTAGAAAAACAAAACTGCCAAACTGGAAAACTACCAAAATGAACCAGTTGGAATAGGTGGGAGGCCACCAAAATCCATATGGATCAACAATCAATCAACAATTGTGCATAATTGCATGAATAGACCATGAATTAGCTTCCCCATGTATTCAATCTTTAGAACACAATTATCAAATAGAGGTATAAGAAAAATCCAAGAGCTCTTGATCCGTCCTCAAGCTTGACAAAAATATACAAGACCAAATTCTGTGTTATTTAGCCCCCCTCCTCCACCACTGAGGGTGAAATTGAATTCATAACATTTCCTAGTCACTACCCTATGGTCATTCCTCTTATGGGCTCCTCGCTTCCTCTTTATCTCGTGAAGTTACATCCATTCCTCTTCCTAAAATATTTATTTTCTCAGCATATGTGTCTTTATTTGGACTCTTCACCTCCTCTCTTTCTTGTCAAAATGAAATATAGTCAAACAACAACGATTAAAATATATAATTCAAATATATTTGAGTAAATACGAGACATTAACAGATTCATAAATTAATTAAAATCCGGGAAATTTGTAATGTCAATTAAGAATGAAAATATATTTCAAATTATTCATCGAGCCATGATCTTTCCAATGAGCTCTTGTTTTCCCAATTTGGCCATCGAAAACTCAAGTTATGGGCCATGGAAAAATTCATGGTCAATATCCAAGAAAAATCGTGCCTCCTCTCTTCTCAAAATTTTTGGGAAATTATGTTGTCAATCTGGAAAGAATAATACTTATAACATGTTCTTGACTCCTCCATCTTTCCAAGGAGCCATATCATGCACAATTTTCCCACGTGAAACTCAAGATATGCCCCCTAGAAGCGAGCACTCAACAGTCGTCGATCTCATTTCTAATTAAATCTTGACAGTTATCTTATAAACTTTATTTATCTATCCCACATGCATTGTGGGAAGTGATTGCAAGGGGTTTATAATGTTTCTCCTTCCAAACGTTATTTGTATGTGGAGTTATGGGAGGTATGGAACATTGAGCCCTCATTAATGTTTTGACTTAGAATACAGATAGAAAATAAAATAATAAAAATAAATAAATAAACCATGTATGTGAAAATCCGAAAATAATAAAATATTGATCATGAAATTATCATGTCCAAAAATACTGAAAATAATAAAATAACCCAAAATCAAAATGTTTGTCTAAAGGTGTTGTGAGAAGGGATGTCCGAAGGTGTTACGAGAAGTGGGGTTTCGATAAAATCTCCTAAAGTAAAATCCCAAAATCAAATCTCCTGAAGTTATTTTTTCTTTTTGGAAAAAGTGGAAGGGGAAACAAACCATTGTGATGGATGGCCTTCCAAAGACATATCATTAAAATAAATGAGATTTGTAATGAAGAGATGAATAGGGATATGCAAGGAGAACACATGAGGACAATAGCAAAAGTGAAAGCTCTAAGAGGGAAACATGCTTGAATATTGGTGGACGAAGGAGTCAAGGAGCCTATCCATGAAGAGTGAAGGTGCCTTTGAGCCATGCCCATCTATAGATTTGTATTGTATGTGAGTAACAATACACAAAATTTGTGTATATCTCACCCCTTTGTATTTATCTCATGAGCTTAATTAGAGTGTGCATTAAATGTTGGAATCTATGTGTATTTCTTTCAATTTCATGGCTTTGGTGTGGGTTCATTAATTTTTTATTTGCTCGAACACTCTGTGCTACCAATGTGGTATTTCTTGATGTGTTGGGTGTGATTATTAATTGGTGGATCATTACATGATAGAAACAACAATCTTGTCCTATAAACATATCTTGTTGGGCGTTTTTCCTTTATGCACGAGCCTCCCATAGCCATCTATTGCTTGTTGGGCATTTTTGCTTTTCCCATAGGATGTCCACAACCATATCTTGTTTGCTAGGTATTTTTCCTTTATCCACAAGCTACCCACAACCATCTATTGCGTGTTGGGAATTTTTCCTTTGTCCATAGGCTCTCCACAACTATCTCTTGTTTGCTGGGTGATTTTCCTTGCCCTCGGGCTGCCCATAACATTTGGTAAATGGTTCTGGTGTCTCAGAAAATGATTTTCACTCCCACTTTGTTTCCTCCAAGCAGTGGGACGATGCTATATGCATACAGAGGCACCAAATCCATTTTTACACTCACATCAACTCTCTTTTTTCAAACATGGTCCACAAATCCATTTTTGCACACTACCAAATCGTGATTCCCTCTTTCAATTATTCTGGTGTTTCCTTGGTATGATGTTTTAGGGTAAAATATATGTGTAATGTGTGTGTGCCATTGAATCTTTTCTATTTTTATTAAGAATCTAGTTGTAGTAATTTATTGTATAGGGTTAAAATCTACATTGTGGAATCAAAGCAAGGTAAACATGAATTCTCTAGTGAGAGTGGTTTGATAATGGGAGCCATTTAGAGAGAGAGGCAAGGAACATGATTGAGGCTCAAGCAAGAAAATTTGGTGGCATCAAAGGAAAATCCCTAGATCAATAGCTTTCATGATGGCGTCGGTCTTAGAGATGATAACCTAGGTATATTCTTGGGAGGAATGGAAGTGTGTATGGATGATGATCCAAAATGATTTGGTGCATAGTTGGTGTTTGGATTTTATTTTCACCTATGTGTAGGTGGCATGAAAATGAGAAATGGTAAGGATAGAGGATGGCAGCATAAGTGTTTGGATAACAACAATAAAAAAATTAGTATGGAGTTGAAAGTATTTATTGCATATAAATGGGCATACAATTGTAAGACCTAGTTAGGCATGCATACCCCTGGTAACTTATTGGTAAAGTCTAGATGTAGATCTAGGTGATAGGGGGAGAATGCAGGATTCCCAAATACGATGGTTATAAACTTTGAAGGGGGGTAGGGCCTAGAGGTGAGCAATGCATACTCACTTGGCCAATTTGGCCGGATGTGGTCATGGGAAACCCTAAGTCAAGGTTAAAGGGGGCAATATTAGGTTAAACTTGACTCAGTGAAAGAGTCAAAGTTGTTAAGTGAACAATAGTGGTTTTGGAAAATATCTTTAAATTTGATTTTATATAATACTTTTATGTATTCATCATCATTGTTATTAAATTATTATAATATTTTTTTTTGTATAAATAAGGTAATATAATTTTATTTAAAATTAAATGTCATTTGATATTAGTTCACATCTTTTATAAAATTTATTTAACTTATTTTTCTTTGATTTCATTTTATTTATTTATTAATAAATATTTTATTAGAGTTGAGTTAACCATAAACATATGAATAAACATATAAGGAGGTTTCATACACCTATTTGATGTTTAGCTTGACCATGACCTTAAAATTATATATATCCTGGAAAAAAATTGTTATATTCCAGTAGAATACAACATGATACAATATAGTCTTTTCAAGCCCCTTCTCAATTTGTAACTTGTCCAACCAATTCCTTGGTTTTTACATACCATATCTCAAAACTTACAAAAAAACTTTTACATCCTTCTACATTCTATGGAAAAATTCTCTACAACCACTATACACAATACTTTTCCTTTACTTACTGACAAAAACATACTATCAACATGAAGTGATCATAGTTTAGAAGCAAAACTTTGTTGCTTCTGCTTCCACTCCTTCCTTATACTCATAATAAGCATAAGTTCCTCTGTGAAACTCCAGATCTTCCTTGGAAAGTTCATCAGCTTTGGAGTTTATCTCTCTCGAGATGTGGTGAAAGGACAACCATTCAAAATCTTGAAAGGTGAGCCTAATGTCCCTTAAAATATTTGACAGATGAACATTTTGTAAATTGACTCTGCCCTGAGCCCATTCAATGACCAACTTGGAATTTCCCATCACTTGAAGTTTGTGAATATCTTTCTCCTTTGCTACATTCAACAAAGTCTAAAGAGCAATGAATTTAGCCCTGTTGTTGGTTCCTCTTCCTCAAGCATACTTGATATGAATATAGTGAAACTAACTGAAGTAGAGCACCACTCCTACCCCACACATAGAAGGAATTCCTTGAGAAGCCCCATCAAAGAATGCCCACAGGGTGCCAAAGTCCAACTCAGGCATCATTGGACATCTTTGCTTTGGTTCCTTGGGCTCTGCTTTGAACTCTGAATCCCGACTTAATATTAATGAGGCTGTAACTTCTGGGGGGACCAGAGTATCTTTGAATACTGTCGTGTTACATGCCCACCATAAGTTATTAACCATAAGACTAGGTAGGAATGAGTAGGAGGAAACTGACTTGTCCAAATACTAGTTTTTAACGTTGTCCTTGAGACTGTCATCCTTCCATAAAGACGTGGCTCTGAGCTTGTGCTTTATTAGGCCATAAAAAATGGATGCATAAGAGAACGAAATAAACATATGAGAAATTGTTTATTCCTTGACTTTACATAATAGACATTGATTGGGCCCAATCCATCCACATTTGGTTCCATTATCCTAGGTAAGAAGTTTTTTATTTAAAGTGAGCCAAAGGGCTAGTTTACATCGCAATGGTGCTTTGGTCTTCCAAAGTGGCTTCCACCATCAGAAAGAGGGGCCATCTTCCATGTTCCCAAAGCCAACTTTATATCCTAGTTTTGTTGTAAAGTTGTCTCCTTTAAAATTAAGGGACCAACAGAGGGAGTCCTCCGTGTCTTGGTTCAGGTTGATACTCCGTGTCTTGGTTCAGGTTGATAGAATTTTCACATAAAATGTTCATAAACAAATCCCATTATTCTACTAGGTTCTTTGTAATTTTCAACAATTCCACATTTTTCCAACCTTCTCTGCCTTTGGGCTAAAGGGAACTTATACAGAAATCAACTAAGAAGATGATTCCCGCTTCCCTGAAATGTAATAACATATTATATATNGAGTCACCACCGAGACATATGGTGACGTGCACTTTGATCATGATATAGTTTATGAATGTGTAAAGATACATATAGTTAAAAATATCATATCATATTTTCTTAGATAAGTGGAACCAACATTAAAATAAAAGGTATATAGTCATATTGAAAAGTTAAAATATTCAATAACTTTAAAATTTATGGACCATTTTTATAAAATTTATAGAATAGTTTTTATAATATTTATGAATTTATACATGTGAACAAGCCATTTAAATAAGATCATAATTTTGTTATTTTTTATTTTTACTTTTTTTTAATAATAAAATAAATAGTTATTTTATTGATCAATATTTTTTTAATCATTTGGTGTAATTTAATAAAAGTTAAGATATTTTTAGATTTCATTAAATATGTAGGAAATCTATACATTCTTAAAAAAGGTTATGGTATAATAGAACTTAACATTCAAACTTTGACTTTCTCTTACATGATGAAAATACCAATAACTCCCCAAATCCAATCCCTAGTCCCATCCCCAATGTTATAATTGACATTTTTTTATCGACATCACTGAACCACATCATCTTATTATTATTATTTCCTTCTATCATTGATCTTTCTTTGTCACCACAAGGATGTAAAGGCAAACCACATAAGTAGTGATTCTCTTGAAAAGTTATATTGAAAGTGAGAAATTGTGTTCCTCTTGGGATTTGCCCACATAGGTCGTTAGATGAAACATCTAGTACACTCAACTCTTGTAATATAGAGAGCTATTTAGAAATTTGGCCTTTCAAATTATTTGTGGACAAGTCAAAACTCCAACTTAGATATGTTACCAAGAGATGTAGGGATCACCCCTTCCAGTTGGTTCCTAGATAAATTTAGCAATCACAAGCTACTCAAACATCCTATGTTTGTAGGGGCTTCTCTGATCAGATTATTGCTAGACAAATAAAATATGGGGTGTGAGTCAATTGCAATATGGTTAATGCATATCAATTCCTTCGTACAAACCGAGCCAGTCTGTGTTGTCTCTTTCAGGAAAAAACAACAAGAGAATAATAGTAGCAGAAAAGAAGATGAATAAAGTCACAGACAAGAGAAATTGCAAGGCAATAACATGGAAAAATCATCGAATTGACCAGAACATAAATTTAAAGTCAGTTGCCATCTTTGATGGTGCTCCCCTATACAAAGAGAAAAGTCATAAAGAAGGTATGGAAAGTGTCATCAATGAATTGAAAGATTTGAAAGGCAGTAACTGACAGGGATACAGAGGTGAGGAAAATGGGGTGTGAGGCAATTTGGCCAATGCATATCAATTTCTTCTAGAAACCGGGCCCGTCTATGTCATCACTTTCAGGCAAAAACAACAAGATAATAATAGTAGAAAAGAAGTAGAGTGGGGCATGCAGATGAATAAAGTCACATAAATTCAACAAACTTTACAGCAAAATTGGTTGGGTGGTGTCAATTTATTTGTCTAGTTGTGGCAGCGGACTTTCCCACATAAGACATATACGTATCGATGACTTAGGCCTCTAGGTGGATTGAAAAAGCCACCCTTCTTCATCTCTTTGGACTCAGGGAGGTCTCAGGTTCAAGTCCAAGTGTTTGACAAATTGGTTCAAATGCGTTAGCTGAGGTATTTTCAACAAGGTGGTCGATCCTGATCCCTGTAGGAGGACCCTAGATCTGTTAAATGGCACAACCATCAAAGTGACAGCATGCGGGTTATCAATGACTACCCATAGGATATAAAACCAAATCAATTGTAGAGGTTACCTATGATATTAAAAAATATAATAATCTGAAAATATTGTAAGAAGCAAATTAAATTACAATCCATTTCAATGAATTTATTTTGTAATAGCAAAACCTTCCACAAAATTGATGCGTGGATATATCGTTAATTTCGTAGTTTATATCATTTTCCATTCATGTGAAAACCCTGTGTTTAATTTATTTAATGACATAAATTTCGTTTACAATTTATTAAAACAAATGTATGTGTTTTAACAATTTTATATATGTATATATATTCTCTATAAACTTTTGGTTTAAAAATTATATTTATCCACCATGGCCCACAGATGGAAGTAGGAATGGACTCTCTTTTCCAAAAGACTTTATGGATGAAATAGAGAATATTCAAAGAGAAAATCAAAGGTAAAAATATTATTTTTAAATAAAATAAATGTTGTAATTTAAATGTGTTATGTTTTTGTCTATTTTGGTTATATTTTTTGGGGATATTTGCTTAGAATAGGGCGAGATATTGTTGGATCTGCATATTTTAGTGGTTAAATATGTATAATTCGAGTGCTCCAGGGGGTTTTTAGCACGTTGAATGCATTTATGCATTCATAAATACAATCTAAACAACAAAAAGTAGTGATTTCGTGTGGATTTATGTTGTCAGATTCTGACTAGGAAGACAAAAATGTAGAACAGTTAGACAATGCAAAAATAAATTGGTTTTTCCAATTTTAAAAAAGGTAAGGGATTACTTGGATTTTTTTAAATTTTTATTAATGTGCTAAAAAAGAATTAACATAAACATTCCAAGATCACTGTAGTTTTGATGACTTAGAAGGTTATGAAGTTTGGTATTGTGAGAAATATTTTGAAATTGTGATCTAATTTAGGTATATGCACTACATTCTAAAAGAAAGTGTTTTTCATCTTCAACTCTATCAGTGTCACAAAGATGACATATTTTTTAGTCTTGTTATTGCACAATTTGTACTTGCCCAAAGCCCAAGGTAAATGAATGCAAGATTGGCGTAACAAGGGGTGACCTATTACTGTCACCTTAATAGGAAACCCCTTTTTGTTTAGGAGTATATCATAGCTACCCCAGGGGAGACGTCCCCAATGACCTAAAGGGATGATAAGACTAAGGCAAGGATGCAAGAAAATTCCCCTCTCACTGTACACTCAAGTCAATAGGTTCTTAAGGTCTTGAAGGGATGAATAAATGGTGAAAATGGAGTGTACCTACCCAAAACAAGACAACAAAGAAAATATGGTAGTTTTCAAGTACAAAATATGATGTTAGTGCTTCTTGAGACCATGAACCTTCAAAAAATAGGCGATTTGATATAAAGTTGCAACACTATAATAATTTACAACATCAATGAGTATTTTGTAACAGCCACAAAGAATATGCCTTGAAATTGCTTTAAAAAGACAAGAAAATATAGCTTTAACTAGGCATAATGATAATTAATTGTCACAAGCAAATTTGACAATGTTTGGGTAGCCTTAAATGTTAATTTTGCAGAGAATTTGTTGTAGTTAGATGGTTGTAGAAATATTTTGTAACAACAACAAGTTCTAGTGCTCAAAATTGCAAGAAAACACCATGTAAACTTAGCATTTATCAAATAGATTGTTTGGCAATTGTCACAAGCAATTTCTAAATAAGTTATGTTATCCCCTAGCTTAGGGATAACTAAGAAGATTATGTCTCGAGGCCCACAAGTCCTAGACATGGGGTACCAAGATCTAGATCGACTTGAGCATGGCCCTAGAGGGCCCATCCTTTTCTTCTTCAGCACCTCCACTTTGTCAGCAACAACATCATCCATCACATTGGCCTGGTCTTGCAGCAGAAATGGGTCTTGATCCATGAGGTAATAAGTATGGGCATCATGGTATGTGTCACTCTGATTCTCAAAACATTTGAATATCTACATTTAATTCTTTTTACTTCTAACGCGTGCTTGGATATTATGCCTTTCCACTTGACCATACCTGGGGGGAATGATAGGATTCCCTAGTAAGTTGGTTCCCATAGGGTTTGAGTTTCCACTGGGGGGATTCATGAAAGGTCATCGTCTATTCCCACCATACTTACCATTTTTCATCTTTTTCTCGCTCATCCATCCCATACACTGGTCCGTGCATTGGGTTGGCCAAATTATCAAAGGGTTGTACCTCATCTTGTGGGAAGAAGGGGCTAAAGGCCCAGAGGATAAAAGTAGCTGGAAAAAGATAAAAGCCAAAAGAATGAAACCTTGAGATTCTTCACCCATGGATCCCCAAGAAAGAAATAAAAGGCTTCTCAGCAAGAAACAGAGGGACCCATAAAAATAATAAATCAAGACCTACTTGGAGGATAGGGGGTCTCATCATGAGCCAGCCTATTAGGTCCATGGGCATGTAGTGGTATGACACTACCACTCAGTTGGTCACCATGCCAGGGTAGTGGCTCTTGGTGGCATAGCCAAGAGAATGGGGGTCTCATCATGAGCCAGCCTTCTCATTTCCGTGAAATGCTTGTGGGTAACATTTTCACCACTGGTCACCACGCCAGGGTACTGTCCCCTAACTAGCCTCTTGAAAGAAAAAGAAATAAGAATAAAGGATAAAATGCATGAATGGACTTGGAAACTTTTGCATCCATGACAAGGTGCATCTCACCCTCTTTAAAGGCAGCCACAGGTAAGCCATACATTTCCTTGTTATCACTGCACCCATTGCCCATACATCCCCTACCACCTCATCCACTTACATGGCCTGGATTTGAATTCACTCAGGAACATCCCACATCCAATGAACATTAGCCCAATAGGACATCCTAGCGTCCCCTCCAAACTTGGCTTGTAGAATAACATAATGTCTTTGAGCACTTGTCCGGGTAAAGGGGGTTTCATGCACATGTTTAAACAACTTGATGATTAGACGTGATTGACATTGCTATGATCCTTGTGACTTATGAGCCCATGGAGGGCATACTTGTTGATGTTGCAGGTCCACACCTGATGGACAGGTACATATGGGGAGATGATTAGTTTAGACCTCCATAGGGCTAAAATCCCACCAGATGGATGTTGATACCCCAGCCAGAGGCAGAGACAAATCAGGGGTTTGCACCAGAGAGAGAGTAGGACGTTCCACCAGGGATGGCCTGGTAGGCCTGGACTCAGGGGGGTCTTTCCCTTTTCACCATGATGTAGACCTTGGAATGCCCATGACGTCACCCAACATTTTGGATACTTTGGAGGTAGTTGTGTGCCAAGTGGCACGTGTGGTAGGATCATGAGGCCCAAGGAGGCCTA
Organism: Picea sitchensis; assembly: GCA_010110895.2. Classification (NCBI taxonomy): domain Eukaryota; kingdom Viridiplantae; phylum Streptophyta; class Pinopsida; order Pinales; family Pinaceae; genus Picea; species Picea sitchensis. Next base: position 20,103 of record SNQJ01S0075354.1, on the reverse strand, counting down.
ATGTTTTTCTCCAAGAGGCCAATGTTTCCCTAGAAGGGCCCAATGTCACCCGACGTCACCCTAAAAGGGCATGACGTCATCTTTAAATCTTGATTTAGGGTTTTATTATGGCATTTAATGTAAAAACTGGATATTATGTGTAACTGGCCTTGTCAGCCTTTTTGACCTAATTCTAGTCATTGTAACTGTATAAATAAGGGGAAAATCACTCTTATTTTTTTATCATCTTTCACTCACACTTGTGAGGACTGAAATTTGTGCCCTATCTAGGGTTTCTTGGTTGAAATTTTAGGCACACTTGTTGAGGAAGGCTAAATTTGGAGTATTTTGGCAAGTTTCTTGGTGGATGTGTTCAACTAGGATTTTTCTTGATGATTCTTGATGTATGTAAGTGATATTTCTGCAATTCTTCTTAATTGAATGGTTATAGTCTTATTTATCTTGCATTTACATTAAAGATTATGAAATTGCTTGATTAAACCCTAGGAAGACTAGAACATATTATTGTCCTAGCTTTAAAAGCCTTTGCCTACTAGATCTTGTCAAGAGGCCGATTTTCTTGAAGCATTTGCTAGGGCCTTGCCATTGCAACACCCTAGTTTTACTTGCTTCATCTTAGTCATTTTTTCTTCATAATTGAGTTAAAGAGGGAGGAAATTCTACTAAGGCCTAAGGTTGCCTACACCTTAGTAGCTAGTTTCCCCTAGGGTTTGATAGTTGGAGCCTTGGGTTACCAACACTCCATCTATTTATCCCTCTTGTCTTTGACTCTCCTATTATCATCATTCTTCTTCAGCATTTGTTGCCATATCATTGACTCCATTTTCCCTAAAGAACTAGTCTAAGTCCTCTTATTGAATGATTGATCAAAACAACCATCAAAACCTATACCTTCAGCTTCCTACTAACCATTTCTAACATTAGAATATCCTAACCTACTAACATTATTGTTGTTGTTACTAAAGTAAGATACAACCATACATTGCAGCATTAAAAGCTTCTAAAAGTAATTGAAAAGGTTGATTTATGCATTGCCTTGTTTGCTTCTAATAAATGCTAGTATTATGATGTTATTGGTTGATGATTCTTAGTCATTTTGAAGTTGTTTCAAGGCACTTATTGTGAATTTCCTTATAAATATTGTTGTTGTAATTTTTTGTTTACTTCATCATTATCAACCAATTGTTTTATTTGAGAAAGTTTACGGTTTTATGAAGTGCTAACTAGCAAGTTGTACTTGCAATATATATAGTTTCTTGTTGCTTTGTTTCGGGCAGGTACACCTTGATATATTGTCATTTCATTGGTTATAAAGCTGGACTTTATGATCAGTAGTGACTTGTGAGAGGGGATATTTTATTAGCCATTTTGACCTTGCCTTCTCAAACCCCTAGGTCACCGGGGACGTCTCCCCTAGTCCTACAACCTTAAATAGAAAGAGGAATCCTATTGAGGTGACAGTGATAGGATAACCTCAAGTTACGCCAATTTTCTTTCCTTTTTACCTTTCCTTCTATCAAAGTACAAATTGTGCGATAAAATTTTGGCGTCGTTGTCGGGGATAGGAGGTCTCATCACGAGCCAACCTATTAGGTCCATGGGAATGTAGCGATATGACACTACCCTTCAGCTGGTCACCACGCTAGGGTAGTGGCTCTTGGTAGCATAGCCAAGAGAAAGGGGGTCTCATCATGAGCCAGCCTTCTCATTTTCGTAAAATGTTTGTGGGTAACATTGTCACCACTAGTCACCATGCCAGGGCAATGTCCCCTAACTAGCCTCTTGAAAGAAAAAGCAATAAGAATAAAGAAACATACCCAATGTAATCCAAATGATTCATCTTGGAGTAAATTCTATTGAAGTTTCCTCTTTTACAAGATGAGGCACAATAGATGTAGAGTGGGAATCAATGGAGTACATTATTGACTAGGATTGTGACTACCAAATTTGAATGTTATCTAGAGTACAAGCTTTCAAGCCATGCTTAAATTTTACTTTAAGTGCTAGCATTTTTTTCCATGAGCCTAAAATTTTCTTTAGAGAGGTGCAGTTGCCTAGAGAAGTTGGAATACTTCCACGGTAAGTCAGGGTGTTCCATTTCGATCAAAGGACCTTTCTCCCTCTCTAATCAAACGTCCTTGAAAGCTCATGAGTTTTGTTGTTATCTATGTCAATATATATACATAGATTCAGTAGCTCTCGTCGAAATTCCTTGGTGTGTGAGTAAGAAATTTCAAGGCAATCACTTGGAAATACATTCCTTGAAAAATGAATCACCGAATTGAGTGGGGCATAAAGGTAAAGTAAGTGGCGTAGAAACAGCGTGGAAAATAAATCACCGAATTAACGGGACATAAAGGTAAAGCCAATGGCCGCCTTTCAAGGTGCTCGAAGAGAAATGTCATAAAGGAGGTGTGAAAGGTGTCGTAACTGAGTGGGATACAGAGGTGAAGAAAATTGCAAACTGGTTAATGCACATCAATTCCTTGATACAAGCTCATGTCGTGTTTTTCGGGGAAAAACAACGAGAGAAGGAGATATTATCGCAAATTGGGTTGGGTGGTGTCAATTCATTTGTCAAGTTGTGGCACAGAAAATAATATAAGTAACAAATTAATTACATTCCATTTCATTGAATTTATTTTATGATAGAAAAACCTTCCGCAAATATCGATGCGTGGATAGTGGTAATTTCATAACTTATATCATCTGCCACTCGTGAAAACCACATGTTTAATTTAATTGATGGCATAAATTTCCGTTACAATTTCTTAGAATAAATGTATGTGTTTTAACTTAGCTATATTTATGTTTTTGTCTCAAAACCTCTCTTGTTCAGAATTATATTTATCCACCATGGCCGATAGATGGTGTGTTTGAACTTAATTATGTTTATTTCTTCCCTCATAAACTTCTGGTTCGAAATTATATGCATGCATCGTGGCCAATAGATGGGGGTATTGGATGGCCTTTACTCATATTACAACTCTATCCAAGTGATATACAAAGTTAAAAATAGTTTGAATTTTTAAATTAAATAATCATGTATAGAAAATGATAGTAAATAAGTTTTTCAAAAAATAATAATCAATGTATGATTATTAATTAAGAAAAGGTATATATAGAAAAAACAAGTTGAATTGGGAATAAATGTAGAGGTATGGAGGCCCGAAGTAATCATGAGCCATTGATCTTGAAAGAGAGTGGGAACCGTTGATCCCCATAGCATACCTGAAATTCGTCGATTCGGCAATTTGGGAGATTTGGCATGAGTTAAGTTGATAACGGTTAGATCTCATTATTTGATTTCATTGTCACTTTTCACTAATCAACATTAAACATTAAACATATCTGAAACAACTTGTTGATGTTTCCCACTCAGAACACTCACATAGATGATTTGTGGGATAAACAATAGGGGAAAAATTAGGCCTTGATGGACCTCTACTATAGGAATGGAACCAGCACATAGCACAACTTCTCAAGGCTTATGTTGTTCCTGAGATTGATTCTTACATAACTAAACAATGTTTTGTCTATTTATATGACAACCAAACGGGGATTGAATTGAAACCAATTTCACTTAAATTACGCTACTTGTGTGCCCAACTTTAGCATGTGGTTAACCTACCACACAATCATAATCGTAATAAATACAAGCTACTTTTACAATGCCATATTCTTTGATTGGGATTTCCTTCATCAGTTTTGTCAAATTTCTGCCAGCATATGCGACATGAAATGCCATATTCCTCAACATTTAATGTAAGGGGTTCTTAATAATAGGGGTTGCTCTACAATATGGTAGTTTCAACTTCCAATTCTGATATGAAAGTGTCGAAATGGTAGGGTTGACAAGGTGGGTTTTAATGGATTTAATGATTGTCCAATTATTTTGCGTTGGCATGGCGTGGACTGGCCAATTCAATGGCAGAGTCTTGTGTGATGTGTGTGTTTTTATAGTGCTTCTAAGATGTAACTTTAAGTGAAATTTATGATAAGATAATACAGAGGTAGTATCTTGTTAGCTGAGTCATAAATTTAATTTTAAGTGATGTAGAAATGATTGACAAAACTGTTAAAATAAAGTAAGGTATGAATTACACTCATTTGCAGTAGTAGAAAAAATGAAGATGCGCCCTTGATAGATTATTAAGAATGAAAAAAATTACACAGATCAGAGGTATTGTTTTTACACACAATAAGAACAGAGGAAAAACTATAATTGAATGGACTTCTGATGTATTAAGATCACAATAGATGTATTACTAAATTGTAATTATTCAATCTTGAATAAGTACAGAAGGAAGCTAATATGAAGAGGAAATGGAAACACAGGGAAAACAAATAACTCAAATTAAAGGAGATTTAGAATCTCTGACTTCTCTTGTATTAATATTCAATAAGTTCTATGTTTTACATTCAGCCAGAAGAAGCCTGGAAAAGATGTAAGATCTATGTATTTATACAAAAACTGTCTTAACTAGAAGTAGTTAGACTTTCCACAATATCTGCTCTAAATATAGAATACAATCCAAATTGAAAAACAAAACGCATATTTCGCTGAGTTATGGCTTGATGTGCTAACGCTTCATAAGATCCTTTATTTTCTCCTGGATGTGCTTGCTTCCGTCTGTTCATTGAACTAGGTACACATTTCCATCAATGCTCTGACAAATCTCAAAGATTTAATGTTCTCATTCAATTCGAAGGAAAATACCTTCTTGTGTACTAGTGGTAGCTTCTCCTGGATCTTCATTATTGTCTGGGTTGTAATTTGGTATTGCAAACTAGGTTTTACCAACAACCCGTTGATCTTGAGCAAATCAATCTGGTTCATTTGTTGGATGATAGATTGTATATTTTCCTTATTCTTTCTGGAGCTTTCTTTATTCTTTTCTATGTCTATTTTCTCGAGTGTCTCGGAGATATCATTACCTTTGAATTCAACCAATTATGTCTCTATAGTAGACAAGGTATTCAGACAAGCGTACTTTGCTTCCCTAGCAAGTTTCTTTCTTTCTTCTAGGTTCGTCTCCCAAACTTTCAAGGCCATTTCACCTTTCACATGTTCATATTGTGAAAAAGGGGTGAGACCAAGTATATTGGCTTTCTTCCTGCATACAATGAATTCCTAAAATTTGGATCTAGCCATACAAACATCGCTTTCTTTCTCATAAATACTTTTCATAGAATTATTTATTTACTTATAGTATTTTTGAATAGTATCCATTTTTTTTATATAGATCCTGTTGGACAGCTTCGAGCTTTTCATTAATTTCAGATGCTTGTTTTTGGAATGCAGTATTATTTTTCTTTGTCTTTTCCAGTGAAGCTATTCTGGGCTGCAACTGTTGTATTGAACTGTCTCGCTGATTAATCATGGAATTACTAATCTGTAATTCTGGACACTCATCTCCAGTTTTTCTTGTAGTTTCTTCATATGTTGTTGATAAGCCAACCTGATTTGCTCTATGTCATAATTCATTCTTCTCTTGATGATTTATTCTGTGCTTTTCATTTCATTTTGCAATCGTTCAACCAAGAGATAATTTTCTTGCATTTGCTTTGTAATATTTCCCACTGACCATTGGTTGGAAGTGGCAAAGGATCCTAGTGAATCTGCAACCTCTTTGGCAAATTCGGGGTCATTTTGTTCATGTCCATCATATACTATTCATGTCTCTTGGTGGTCACTCCTTCCTTCTGGTGAGATTATTTTCTGATGATAGATTTTCTTTTCTTATTGAAAAAGAAACTTGATGGGAGCATATCTTTAGACAATATGGGAGTGATTTCATCTAGATGGATGACTTCACAACTGGGAACCTCAAAATTGGTTGATAAAGGAGTTACTGAGGGAATAAGGGAAATAAGTTCAGTAGAATTTTCTGGACTAGTAACACTGGGAGTAACAGTGGTAGTAACTAGTGATGAAAGGGGAAAAGCATGACCATGTTTCATGAAGGCTTCAAAGGAAGCTAATAACTATTGATCATTTAGGCCTAGCATTGATGCTTTTATCTGTTTAAATATTGCATCTATATTTTTCAATAGTTCTTCAGTTTTGTCCTTAGTGGAGCTACTTGGCTGGGGTTTTGTGGATCTAGTTTCATGTGAAGATGGAATGGGATTTGAATATCCTTGCAAAATCTTAGTCAAGTTGTTCCTTCTGTGCTTTTGAAAGCTGAGGAAACCAACATGTTGGTATGGAGGCAGAGTCTAAAATATGTTTTGGACTTCTTCATAGGATCTAGCTCCTTGGAAAACATTGTCATAAGGGGAGTCTTTGTGTATGTATCTTTTCATGTTGAACTGGGCCAAATGATTCTCTACCATCCTACCTTATGTGGGTCATGTATTTTGAATTCAATGTCAACTAATTTGACATCTTCCGAGGCTGTAGCCTTGACTTTTGAATGACCAAAATCCTAACAATGTAAACATGCCAATTTGAATGGAGAAAGTTGGCCATACCTTTTTATGAGCCACTTTCAAGTCTTTGGTGATTCTGGCAGCCATTGTTTGATATGCCACTTCTCTGTAGACCAACCTATCAGGAAATAATTTTGGAAGGGCATTGGGATAAATGAAGCAGTCAAACACTCGATTTAAGAGAGATTCTCTTCAATGTACCAATCTATGATTGTGCCTAAGTTCCCCATAATGTTCTTTGAAATCCCAGGCAGAGGTATTCATAGCTAAATGAATGGGTACCACTAGATTGTGACATATCTGATAAAATAAATATTTAGCATTTTTCTTCTAGTTTGAATTGGTAGAAATGTATGAGCTCGAGAACTAGTAGAGTCAGCTCCGACTCTATGGAAAAGCCATCATGAAACAAACAACGTGCATGATGTAGGTGGACATGTAAAAATTAGCATGTTTCCCTCTTTATTTCAATGATTTGTACTTTCGACAACCTCATATAGCTAGGTTATCAGACAACATTTTCTCCCGGAGTTGAAAGTATGGCAAAACCACTTCACCGTGATTATAGACACCCATTCAACTGTGAAATATGTCGGGTTTTTCTTTCCAAATAACCGATAGAGCATAATGGCAATTTATAAAATGTGGGCATCTAAAGATGTTGTGGAATACATACCATGACCATTGGTTTTTAATTTGTCTGGATTTCCCCACTGGGTCTTAATTAATAATACATGACCCGGTTACGCTATTGAATGCATTCTCTCCTTTCAAAATCAAGAATAAATGTTGCATTATATGTGCATTTGGGTGCATAAGATATTTTATACATTACTTGTGTCCCACTTGGGATGAAAGAGCCAATGGAGGTGTTCTGGTAACTGATAATGCTTCTTGTTTGAATGTCAACATTCTCCAGAGCCCAGCTTATCATGTCATTTTAGGGTATTATCTTTGGTCGAGAAACAATCATGTGCAGTTTAGATTGAGCTACCAACTTGAGCTTGGTTGAGAATGACTCATCTTCTTCTTTCGTTGAATCATATGGACAGAGAAGAATCTCATGTTCCAAGATTTCATAGACATGTTTCCAAGACTTGATGGAGTTTGTAATTTGTGAAGTGGTGTCCGAGAGAATATCTTTGTTTGGTTTGGAATCATATACTGATGCATATTGATTCTTCCCTAGTTTGTGTGGCGCCATAATTCTCAAAGAAATGAAATTAACCTTATTGTGATAAGAGTAGCATGTAAGCTCTCAATTATTGAATGAAAAATTCTAATTACAAATGGTAGAATGACTTGAGATTCAAAATGTGTTTGTTATTCATAAAGTCTATCAATCCTTGCATTATTGATCTCTTGACAAGGTATTATTAAAATTGATGGAATTTATTACATGGTGATTCGTAATATTTACTAAAATCATTAACCTTAGTCAATTATAAATGTCATTAATACTTGTGATTCGACATTTAGTGGAGTTTTTTGAATATGAATGGCAATATCTAGAAGGAGGAATTGTGGGAGAAACATCACTAATTAATCACTTTTATGTTTTAATTAAACATGTTTTAAAATCCTTTAACCTTAAGTACTTCAGAACTTCGGTATTTGGGGGGTTTTGAATGAAGGATGATAGAAATCATCCAAAGACAGAATTCCTGTAGTAAACATTCGAACCGTTATAAATATTTCGGGGCTTCGGAACTCTGGAGCTCCGGGAGTTCATTTTCTTAAATGTCCAGCTGGTACTTTGACACTTTGGCATTTGGGAGTTTTGGATGTAGTACAACAGAAATCTCCCAAAGGCCGAATTTGCAGAGTGATTAGTTAATAGATAATAATGATTAATTAAAATTGTTAAATGTTGTATTAGCTTTTTGAAACATTTTTTATTTGTTATGATATCAAATGCTTTGACACTTTGATAGTTTGGTGGTCCTGAAAGCATTCTTTGTTTTTTTTTCGAAGGGAAATCTTCTGGAGTGGCGTGGTAATGATGATGTCATTTTTAGTGGCGATGTCAAGAAAGGATGGGCAACACTTTTCACCTAAAAATGTGCGAATGGTACGAGATATTTGAAACAAGTTATACATGCCAGCCCAAGAAAAAATTTAATGACACACGTCCTATAACTCATCTGTAGACCATTTTAAATATTATCACAACGAACTGTCTTCAGGACTTCAGCCGTGAGTCGGAACTTTATTTGTTTAGATGCCTTGAAACTCCCAAAACATGAGAGATCCCAAATGTGGATTGAAGGTTTTCTTTTAAAATTAAGGTAGCTTTATAATCCAGAGAACACAAGAGTTGTTTGATCAAATTTAATGCAACTCATCAGTGGATGATATTGTAAGTGGCTTATTAATACATAACGATCATCGATTTATTGGTGAAAAGCAATTTCTAAGTAACACGGGTGGAAATTTTAAATTTTTAAGAGTTAAAACAAAACATTTTAAATTTAAAAGTTTAAAATTCTAAAGTGTTCTAACAACATCAATTATCTTACAAGATGAAGAAGATATTCTAATATTTTTCAATTATCTTACAAGATGGAGAATATATTCTAAGATTGGGCACTCGTGGTGTCATCCTTAGACATATCATTCAATTGTTCATTTTTACAAGATGAGGTTTAGATGTGGAAATGGTGATGGAAAATGCTTTGGAAGACATAAAGTCCAACATAAAACTAACACCTATGTGTGGTTTCTGATCAGCGGCTCATACGATTGATTTTCAAAATCATGAAGTTTAAGAACAAGCGAGAACTTCCAGATCTCAAATAATTAGAAATTATGTGAATCACGGAATACCAAAGTGCCGTCGCCGGACTGTACCACTCACGAGTTTTCAATCTGAATAGGCGAAATTGTCAACGGTGAAATGAATTCGAGAACTCCACGGATACTTAATGATAAGATACATTAATCTTGGGGTAATTAGAAATAAACATAGTTAATGACTCGGGGCCCGTACCAATCCGGGAGTTATACAAACTCTGCATAAAGAAACTCACAAAGGGAAAAGTTCTAGAAGACACATGGTACTCAATACGTGAAGGATGTGGCATCCATCGATGAACCACAGCGACATCATGTGGCGTGAAATTAAGCCCATCCTTCACAGCCCATACTACTCTGGTAGTTATACAAGCTCTGCATTCAAAAACGTCTGAAGCCTTAAGTACCAGAGAGACATGGCATCAATTTTTCACCGACACGTGGCATCAAACTTTCATAAAAACGTGGCGTCCATCAGTCAGGACACGTGGCTCTCATATATACCATGACATGTGGCACTCATTTCAAGCATATTTGGGTTCGTCATCGCACGTACTATTTCAGAGTGACACATGGCACATATTCTTTTTGTGATAATGAAACACTGACCCCGAATAATTGATATTGTGAATCGAAGTGCCATGTCACTTCAGGGTTGTACCACTCCAGGAGTTTTCAATCCACAACAGGCCAAAATCGTGTCGAGGCATTCGAAAATTAGAATCAATAAAATCACGAGATACCCAATGATAAGATGCATTAATCTAAGGTTATTATAAATAAACATGATTCTTGAATTGGTGGTACCACTCGAGGAGATTATGCAAATCTGCATAGAAACTCCGGCGAGTTCAAAGGCATGTGGTACTCATCAGGCGAAGGACCCATGGAATCCATCGAGTAAAGAAACATGACATCATGTGACGTGAGGCGGCCACACCAGTCTGGGTCCATACTACTCTGGGAGTTATATAAGCTCCGCATTCAGAAACCTCTGAGGCCCTAAGTACCGGAGAGATGTAGCATCAATTCATCGCCGAAACATGGCATCAAACTACCATAAACTATATGGTTAATCCATCGGTCGGGACACTGGATCTCATCTAGACCATGACACATGGCATTCATTTCAATCATATTTTGGGTTAGAACTTGTCGTATTATTTCAAGTGACATGGCACATATTCTTCTATGACCATCGGCAACACACGATGCCGGTACATATCCTCTGAGAATGTCCTTAGGGAGTTTTCCATCAGAACAAAACCACAGTTCTCACAAATCTGCAGGAGATTAAACTCCAAAGATGGATTAATGATAATATATTAATATTGGGTTTACAAGTAAATAGCCTTGGTTAATGACTTCAAAAGTTCTGTATTCCGGAGGATATGTATGCTATGCGCCCTGCAACTCTTGAAGTCTTGAACTTTCGTGAGGAGAGTTATAGCGATCCTTTGGAAATTCAGTTTGGGAGATATTCATGCTCCATGTTCAAAAAAATCCTGAGCTCTAAGAAATTTGAACCATCGCTAAATGCTGGCTAGGGGAGTTCTAAAATTGGCAGGTTGCTAAAACTTTAGTAGGGATGGTAAAATTAAGCGGGGTAAGCCTAAGATGCTTTATTCTGGCCAGTGACAGTACGACATTCATTCATAAATAAAGGCGCAGGAACATTAATCATGGTAAGAACAGTTCTAGCATTGAAACCATTGCACGAGTATTCTCATTCTAATTATCGCATGTGTTTTGCATCATCCATCTTGCTTTTATTTTCTTAATAACATTATGTACCCTATGATGAGTAGTCTTGACTTGATTGATACTAAAAACACAAATATTCCATCTTGTAACTTGATATATTGTTGGAGTCCGACTTGCCATCTTGGAAATTTCCTTTCCTACGTTGTAGGTTTTATCTCTTTAATCTATTTATGGAATTCATTTTAATGATCTTTGCAAACTTCCAAGTGGCTTTCATCCCAAATAGTAATATCCATTTCATTCTATTAGATAGACCATTTGGCTTGTCTATTTGTATATGTGTTAGGATAAATAAAGTTATGTGGTGCCAAAAAAACCCATATAATTTTCTTTGAAAATGTGTTTAGTGTCAAATATTATTTGATCTTCTTTGTGACCTACGTGTTTGCTAGTTTTTCTATATATCAACACACACCTAATATGATTGTTTATTTCATGAGTTTTCAACTCGTTAGCGAAGTTAATTTAAACTATGTTAGAACAAGGTGTCGAGATGGAGGAAGATGCCCTTTTCCTAAAAGTTTTTTCTGTGAGTAGAAATCCCACTTTGTAGAGGTTGATCTGCATTTTCTCTATAGGAAGAGGAATTGTCAGATGATAGTTCGTTATAGTACAACATGAAATATTTGTAACATGTCTATCGAGTTGATTGTTTTGGCTGATAGAACTTTTTGAAGGTTTTAGGATATTCTTGCGGATGTATTTACAACTATCATTGATGTTTGGCATTGGTAGTTAATTGTGGGTTAGAATTTTTACTTGTTGCCAAATCATCATTTCTAGTCTAATATTTTATCCACACACTCATTTTGTATTGTGTTTGTATCATTAAAAAGGGTGTGAGCAAATGAAAATACAAACTATAACTTGATTTTTTGTTGTAACTATGTATAGTTGATTTACATGACTTATTGATGTTTGGCCTTTGTAGATAATAATAGGTTAGCACAATTTTCATTCTTACATTGATAATGCACAAAAAACTAAAAGAACAAACAACTTATTTTTTAATTCCATACTCACACACAAAAGCGTCCCATATTAATATTCGCCTTTGTCAATTCGATAATAGGAGGTCGATTTGGTAGATCGAACCATCGATTCCTTAGTGATTAGGTGCCTCAAAATTTACCCTATGAGAACAACTAAACTCTTTGATGAATATTTTTTTATTGCAACCTGTGAGAATAATTGTGTTTTGATACATTTTTATGCCTTGAAATATTATTTTAAATATTAACTTCTTACGGCGGGTGATCCCCAAGATGGCTTGGTATTGTTTCCCTTAGGTTTACCTCATGTGTCACTTATGCGTCATTAGATGCGTCCAATATCCAGGAGAACCTCATCATATCCATCTTTCCAATATCACTGTACTCTTGTCTTGGTAGACAATACCTCTAATGAACAACAAATTGAAAGAATATGAGCATTCCCAGGCTTGTGGGTGGCCTAGATCTTCCCCGCTTTGCTTGTTCGGGTGTAGACTTTCAGGACCAACATTAACCTGAGAGATTCTTTTCTCTGACTCTCAGAGGACACTTCAATCAGGAAATAGAGAAAAGTGATTCCATACTCATAGTTTCCAGGGATGTGTTTGCACCAGAAGCATCAAAAAGCTACAAACAATCAATGGAGGGTTGTTGAAATAAAGTTATTACAACCAAGCTTGAACAGTAAGTATAACGAAATAGAACTTGAATTTTTTTTTTTTTTTTTTTTTTTTTTTTTTTTTTTTTTTTTTTTTTTTTTTTTTTTTTTTTTTTTTTTTTTTTTTTTTTTTTTTTTTAATTTCATTAATAAAGTAAAACTGGTCAAATGAACTACATATTACATTTGCTCCAGAGACCATTATTAAAAAAAAGTTTCTTATATTCATAGAATCATAGAAAAACCGCAAGATCATAATCTATTATCCCAAAATCGCAATCAAAAAACTAGGCCCATGAGACAGCTTTGATACCAGAAGCACATGAGTCAAAAGTGAAAACACAACAGGAAAAGAAAATCGTAAAAGATTGGGCATTTACTTCTCCCATCTGTAATTTAATGAACAATGAAATTAATTCATTACTTTATTCTAATGAATAAAGATCACTATGATTGTTTCTTACGTCATTATATGAATCTGGCCGATCGCGTTGACTGACAATGTTCTGTACTAATTTATGGAAAAGTATCAACATTTAACTTAGAACGGAGTTTTGAACAGCTACCAATTTTCAAATATTATTAAGGTTGATGCGTTCATTGAGAGGCAAGCCATTTTGGCACTCGAGGATGGTTGATTTGATCACAATTGGGTGCTTTGTGAGGTCTTTCTCGCTGTTCGGACTCAACAATCTTGTGCTTCAGTTCACTTTATTAATGGTATGAAACTTTATTCGCCACCTTGAGTTGGTGGCTGTGAATTGAGATGAATCGGAGTCATTTGGTTTGTTGTCATGCATGAATGTAGTTTTTTTTAGCCGGAAGTAATGCAATACGTATCCTCATTTAAGATGCATTTCTATGGGCCCTTTGGAATCGCGTAACATGTGGGCCTTTTTACCTTGGAATATTTCTTATGGAAATTATATCGCCAGGAGCACATCTTGTAATCCAGTTCTCCTTCAAATGTACAATTGTGATTTGTTGGCAAAGTTTGAATACCTGTTGCATCCTTGAAATGTCTATGTAATGTAAAGACGTTTTATTTGTAGACAATCGGTGTGCCATTTAGCCGAACATGGAGGAAGAAGTATGAGAATTTCATTTTGTTTGGCACATCTGGGGCACCGAAGTCCAGTAGGAATTTAGCACCCAACCATTACCCTCAACCTTGACGTATTGGATTAATATATTGGTGATGCCATGTGTGAAATCACTTTGAAATTGTTTGGAATGGGCGCAGATTGGCCAGGTGAAGTATATATCATCCATCGCATTCCTGCTTGGTTAATAAGATAGTTCGGTTCTTGGGGTCATGCTATTTTTGCAAGTTAATTACAAATGTTGGTGGGTTGTGCTTGAAAGGAATCCTTCCTTTGGCATCACCTTGATTATATTTTGAACAAACATACAGTTGGAAATTCTCTTTAATAAATTCATTCATTAGGAAAATCAATTGCATGAGTGTTGAGAACAATTATAGTTAAGCCATGAATTATTTAACCTGGATTGATAAAGGTATGGAATATACCAGGCATGAAGAAAAGGACGAAATGGGTATGAAACTGCCAATATGTTCTTTATTTGATGAGTTCCTCTTTATCAACTGGAGAGATGTTGCGTGAAGCCAACTTTCTTTGATGTGGCCATTTTGACAGTAGTTTCCAATTGAATTAATGTCGTGCTCTCCAAATTGGCTAATTGTTCTTCAGCAATAAATGCGAAACTCGTGTATAGAAAACTGAACGGAACTTTTTCTAACACTTGTTTCCGACGAATACAATCAGTCACAATCACGGTCATACCATTGTTTTCGGTAATATTGAAATTTACCAATGAATATACATGAAACTCTCTTTTATACATGTTTACTTTCCAGTTGAGTGCTGTAGGATGTTGTTGCTGTAATCCATCATGAAACTTCCAAGTCCATTCTTGTCTGCAAAACATCTTTGTTTTTCCTTATCTATTGGTGCAATAATTATATCAGAACGAATGAATTATTTGGGGTTAATTTGATGTCAAGCCTTCTATTGATAATATATTGAGTGGTATAAGTTTATACCTAGTGACATTATTTTGAATAGAAAAATTAATGTGACCAGGAATTCCATCCTTTCATCAATATACAAAATGGGCACTAATTTGGATAAAATGCCGGACAGTTTTAACCACTTACCTCCTTAATCTCTAGACCTCCACTAACATTTCGCTGTACACTCCATGATCCTTATCAGACTACATTGGGCCATTCTGAATCGCCATGATCTTCAGATATGCAGCAGGAATGCCTAAATATGAGCACCATTTACCAGATACAGCGCTGGTAACGTCTGAACCCCAGCTACTCTTTATATAACACTACGTTGCAATTTAACTTTAATGAACATAACCTTCATCTAATACCATTATGCTTGTTCGTCGGTCACCATTCCTTTATTGTTAGTTGCACCCTTTGAAACCTACACCCTAGACTTCATCTCTTCTTCATTCATTTTTAATATATTGAATGGCCTGCCATCTAACTATTTATTTCATGCCTTTAAAAACCTTTGAAATGGATTCTTCTTTGAAGATAGTATCTAAGATAGCATTGGGCAATATCTACAATAATGTCCCCAAAAGCAATTAATTAAAATAATTTAGAAACATGCAATGGTATATCATGTTCCCATTTCTAGTTAGAGTAATAGTCGCAATGGATATTTTGTTTGGTTTCAATGAGAATATAAATGAACATAGATATGATTGAATGCCAGAAAAATATACAATATAATGAGAATCGAAAGAATAATTATAAATGGAACAAAACATACCTTTTTTTTTCTCTTGATCATTGTTCATAGAATCACTTCTGTCAAAATCTTATTAATATAGAACTGGGATGATGAACTTGAACAATTTGTTTTGCTTGGCCTCAGTGTCACATGACATGAAACCATGATTTATTATGCCCGTGCCTGCTATGAACCAAAATTATTACAAATTCCCTTCCATTGTGTTCTTAAACAAATTTGCAAAATGGGCATTTTCATTACCACATATAGTATATTTCCCTTGGTTTATCCATCCAAAAACTGAGAGAAGTCTGACCACTGGTTTTCAGTTCTTTATTCCATTTCTTCTAGAAATTCCAAAAATTATTTATGGACTGTCCTTTACCATCATTGCTTGTTTATTTATTCAAATGTATTCGAGAAATGTTGCATCCAGTGGCATAGATTCATCATTTACCATTTCATTCCAGGAAAATTCACCCTTCTTTCATCTCAACCTTTTCTTGCTGAAATCATTATATGGAAATTATACTCTCATATATCTCCCCATGTTGTATAACTGATACAATTTGTTTGAAATTGCATACCATATCTTCTGTGTTTCTTTACCAAGCACAAAAATCTGGGATGCATTTATGCAGATGTGATATATCTTCCTTCTTACATCATAAGTTGTCATTCATTGAGAGAAATTCATTTAAATGAAACTTTTTTTTTTTTTTTTTTTTAGTTGGTATCCATTCTTATTCCGGCGTTGCACTAATTTCAACTTTGTGTTTGACTTTGAGTTATCTTTTGTAAAATTAACTTCCAGGAAATACACAAAAGGAGTCGATCACTTTGGTGTGGATGGAGTTGTGCTTATATAGTAAATGTATTCATATTCAAGCTGGGGTGAGGCATAACACTATAAGAGTGTTCCAGCTGATCTGTGGATTAGCCAGTACATACAAGTTAGATGGGAATTTGTTTTAGGATCTAGTTGTTATGTTGTAGATGAGCTAGTGAAATTTATTTGGGTCATAAATTCAGAGGTGCTGTTTACAAACTCTAACCTACTATCATCCAAGTGTTGCATTGGTAGAAAAAAAGGATACAGGCTGTTCATTAACCCTATTCAAAAAAATGTCCGCCAGATTAAACATACCACCCAATACTCAGTATCAATAGAAACTGACATCAGTCAGAACTGGTGTTGATGTTCGCGGAGACATAATGGTGTATATTACCCAGACAAGGAAAACAAAAGTAGTGCTGTAGGTAACGAACATGATGCGACAGCAGAAGCCATGATGACGTTACAGCTTCTCCTACACAACGGCCAGTAGCCGCAAAGAGTATTTTCCAGCATACCAGCAGGATCTCAAATACAAATTTAATATATTACCCGAAAATATCCTGTCGAAGCCATGATGACAGTTACACCAACTATCCCTACACAACTTGTCCAAAAACATGCATAAAAGATATTTCCATGTAATGGGATATCCATTACAAATTTCAATATATTACCGAAAACAATATATGACTGTGGTGATTGTGATCGGATTATATCGCTCAATGAAACAAGTGTTATGGAAAAAGTTCCCACGGTTTTCTCAGAATATCATTTCGTACCAGACACAACAATTAGCCAATTTGTAGAGAGCAATGACATTTACCCAATTGGAACCATTGCTGCAGCTGTCACATTTGCAAGAAAAGTTGGCTCACAACACATTCTCCATATAAAAGATGGAAACTTGAACAATGACAAGGCAATGATATTGTTTTCCATACCCATTTTTGTCCTTTTCTTTCACATGCTCATATATCTTAGACATCTTACACAACTATTAAACAATTCCATGGCGCAACTATAATTGTTCAACACCTATGCAAATTTATTTTCCTCAATGGAACAACAATTACATAAAGAGAAATTTCCAATTATGTTGTTCAAAAATATAACGAAGAAAAGAGATGTTAAAGAAATGATCTTTCACACAACCCAATCAACATTTGTAACAGAATTGCAAACAAACATAGTACAGGACCTCAAGAAACTAACTAGCTCCACAACTGTTGTACGTATACATATACACTTCCACCCACAATTTGCACAAAAACAATTCCTTAAACAATTTTGTGCAGATTTTTTGGTGTACACATATATATACAATATTGTTCAATATATTAACTAATATGCTCACATGCAGAGGTTGAGGGTGTTTTGGTTGCAGCAAATTCCTACTTGACCCCCTTCGAGCCTGCATGTGCCAAATGAAATTCTCATACTTCTTCCTCTGCGTTCATAAATTATGGCACAATTGATTGTCTACAATGCGGTACAAAATGCCCTTACATATATAGACATTTCCTCAATGATGTCATCTAAATCGTCAACAACACAATTGTACATTTTATAGTTAGACAACCTGTATTACAAGATGTGCTTCCTGGGTTGACATAATTTCCATATGAAATATACCTACAGAAAAAGGCAAACACTATCTACATGTTACGCGACTTCCGCGTCCATAGAAAATTTACCTTAAATGAGGACAATGTCATATTGCATATCGGCTAAAAAAAAAATCATATCATGCATTGACAAGAAACGAAACACTCTGATCTATCTCTATCCATGTTACCCAATCAATATATGAATAAAGTTTTGCAGTACCATGACAAAGTGAACTGGAAGCACATAAGATTGTTGAGTCCAGGAATGAGAAGCATGAGGAAAGACCTCATACAAAGTACCCAATTGTGAATAAATCAGGTCCATCCTTTGAGGCGTCAAAATGGCTTGCTCCTCTGAATAGAACCATCAATCATTTTCAATAATATTGAAAATTTGGCATTGTTCAAACTCCACTAAGTTAAATGTTGATAGTCTTTTCCATAACTAGTAATGTTAGAACATTGTCAGGTCAACGTGATCATGATTCATAGTAATATCAGAAGAAAATGTTCATAGTGATCTTGGTTCATATTAATAAAGTAATGACGAATTTATTGGTGCCCATTTGGGAATTTGGTTAGAGATGGGATACAATGCCCAATCTTTGCTGATTTTTTCCTATGTTGTGTTTTCCAGTCTTTTGATCATGTGCTTTGGTATTGCAGTTCAAGGTTCTCATGGGCCTAGTTTTTTGGATTATGATTGGATAATAGATTCATGATCTTAGTGGTTTTTCTATGATCTTAAGGAATATATAAGACCTTCCTTGTCTTTTAATGTAGGTTCTGTGGAGCAAATGTAATATGTAGTTCATTTGACCAGTGTTACTTGATTAATAAAATAATTACTGAAATTCTTCTTTGGAAATATTTAAAAAAAAAAGATATATGCTAGCTGAAGTCAAATGGGAATATGCTATCAACCGAAAAAAAAAAATTCAAGTTCTTCATTGTTAGACTTATGTTCAAGTTGACAGTACAATAACTTTATTTCAACAACCCTCCATTGATTTATTTGTAGCTTTTTGATGCTTCTCTTATGCAAACACATCCTGGAAACTATGAGTATGAATCACTTTCTCTATTCTTTGATTGAAGTGTCTGTAGAGCTGTATAAAGAACTTCATAGTTACTGTTGGTCCTAAAGTCTACACCTGACTGCTAAAGGGAAGATCTAGGCCACCACAAGTTTGGAATGCTCATTCTTTTCAATTTGTTGTTCAGTTAGAGGGTTGGTTCACCAAGACAAGAGCATGGTGATATTGGAAAGATGATATGGATGAGGGTTCTCCTTGGATATTGACGCACTAATGACAGACAAGTGACATAATAGAGGTAAAACCGAAGGGAAACAACAAGCCATTCAATGAATAATCTGCTGCAAGAAGTTTAATATTTAAAATAATATTTCAAGGCATTAAATAATGTATCAAAAACACAATTACTCTCACAGGTTGCAATAAAAAAAATATTCATCAAAGCATTAGTTGTTCTCATAGGTACCCCAGAGGCACCCCAATCGCCTGAAGTGACCGATAGTTCGATCTACCAAATCGACCTCCCTATTATCGAATTGACAAAGGTGAATATTATGGGATCAATTTTTTTGTGTGTGTGAGTATGGAATTGGAAAAAAATGTTGTTTATTTTAGTTTTTTTAAGGCATTATCACAGTAAGAATGAAAAATTATGCTAACCCACTATTATCTACAAAGGCCAAACATCAATAAGTCATGTAAATCAACTATACATAGTTACAACCAAAAATCAAGTTATAGTTTGTATTTTCATTTGCTCACACCCTTTTTAATGATACAAACACAATACAAAATGAGTGTGTGGATAAAATATTAGACTAGAAAATGATGATTTGGCAACAAGTGAAAATTATAACCCACAATTAACTACCAATGCCAAACATCAATGACACTTGTAAATACATCTGCAAGAATATCCACAGAAATAAAAACCTTCAAAAATTTTTATCATTGCCAAAAACAATCAACTGGATAGACATGCTACAAATATTTCAGGTTGTACTATACTGAACTATCATCTGACAATTCCTCTTCCTATAGAGAAAATGTAGATCAACCTCTGCAAAGTGGGATTGCTACTCACAAACAAAACTTTCAGGAAAAGGGCATCTTCCTCCATCTCGACACCTTGTTCTAACATAGTTTAAATTAACTTCAACGAGTTGAAAACTCATGAAAATAAACAATCATATTAGGTGTGT
>SNQJ01S0075353.1:37074-48108 GCA_010110895.2 Picea sitchensis | reverse complement strand
AGTGTGTCATTCATTAAGAATGAATTATGCTTCCTCATGTATAAGGCAACGACGAAGAATACAATATATACCTCAACGATAGAAAGTGTCATCGAGTATGAGATAATTTTGTGCCTGATGGAGAATTCGTTGACGCTCATCACGAGAAGAAGAAATAGGGCACTTCAAAGTATGGATATAGACTAGTATATATCCATACCAAGGGTCTGAAGATGCGATCAGAAAAAAATCTCCTTTAATAGGTGATTCTTTGGGCATAACATCACCTGGTTCGACCGGAAGTTCCACAAAGACCAGGGACTTTTTGGATTTCACGGAAACAAAATCCAAGTCAAATTCTTGGAGGATTACAATCCATCTACTGATATTTCCTCCAATGACACATCATGTCAACACATATTGAAATGGATTCACAAGAGCAATGACGGTGGTCCTACGAAGCAGAATATAATGTTGGAACCGTTGGAAAACATGCACTGTTGCCAATGCAAGCTTCTCAGCATGGGAATAGTTCAGTTCCGACCTAGCCAGGCCTTGACTCAGGTAATAAATCACATTATCTTCGAGCAGATCATCCTCTTGAACCAATACCATGCCAATGGTCGACTCCGCAACAACCAAGTACAATAATAAATATTTATTGTAATTGGGATGCCGAAACATAGAGGAAAAAGTGAGGGCGCATTTCAATGCTTCAAAAGCATGTTGAGCGACTTCATCCCAACAGAAAGGGACTCCATTTTTCAATAAACACATGAAACCTTTAGTGATATCAACATAGTTTATGATAAAACGTCGTAGAAATTTCTCTTTCCCCTGTAAGATTTGAAGCTGGGGGACTGTTCATGGGGGAGGAAACTGAACTATCACCTCAACCTTCAGAGGATCGACCATGATCCCTATTGTTAAAACTATGAAACCTAAAATATGACTCGACGTCACGAAATAATTGCACTTTTTAGGATTCAAGCAAATCCAATAGTAGCGACATTGTTTGAAGATTAGTCGGAGGTGTGTGGGATGATCGGATCTCTTGCAAGATCGTGATGCTATATCATCAAGATAAGGCTTGAATATATGTCTAAGATCATGGAAAGAAAAAGAAATGGCATGTTGAAAAGTGTATCCAGCATTCTTCAAGACAAAAGGCATCTTACGATAAGCAAATGTGCCCCATGGAAAAATAAAAGTTATTTTATGTTGGTCTTCGGGTTTGATCTGAATTTGGTTATATCCCAAAAAATGATCCATGAATGAAACGACCTCATAGCCTCCACATTCATCGAATATTTGATCAATGAATGGGGTGGGGAAATTATCCTTTGGATAGGTGTTACCCATGATTTTGGTTGTCATGATGATGTATTGATAATGGTGTACTCAGGCTCTTCATTAGAACTTTCTCGAGAGAAAAGTTACCTTCATCTCTTTTCAGAAATCACATTTTTGAGGAAGGTTCGCAGGCTACCAATACATTTGCCTGTGAGAATGCATGATTCTCGCAGGCTACCAATACATTTTCCTGCGAGAATGCATGATTCTCGCAAGCTGCTTTAAGCCAGGGTGCGAGAAGTTCGCACTGTGTCTAACTACTCGGGTGCAAACCCTTTCTAAAGAAGGGAAAAGGATGAATTCTCGAAGATTCTAGAATGGAATCTTCTAGAAGGATGAGATGGCATTCGAATGGTTATCTAAGTACTGGCTTTCTTGATATTTTGGGATCATTCCTATCCAAGTAACTAATTCATTCTCTCTTATATATTGAGGGGATTCTCATGGAAGAGGTTAGCAAGTAAACAAGCAAGAGATTTATTGGAGAATTAGTGAAATACTGTGTGAAGGACTGAAGCTACAGTAGCTAGAGAACTTCTGCAAGTTTATCAAAGGTGGTTGGTCTTCTTCATGCAAGTGAGCAAATGTGTGTGTCAAAGCTAAGGACCATTGAAAGGAAGTTTGCAACATCAAGGCTCAGGTTGTAATATTTACTTTCCATCAATATAATACAATAATATGTCCCTTTCCCATAAAGTTAAGTCTACTTTATTGCATAACTCCTTGATCATATACATCGATTAACTGTTGAATATATTGAGTTGTTTTTACTTCAATTGGTTTGAGTTGTTTTGTTCTTGACAGCACAAGAGCATTGGAGCGAATTTGGAACAACAAAGACCTAAGGAAGCGATCATAAGGTATGTTCATGATTCTTGCCTCCTATTTCATTCAATAGTTAAAATCTAGGGAAAGAGTATTATTCTGTCTTGCTTTGTTCTAGATCTAGGTGGATCTAGGGAGATCGGTTTGTGTCCGCACTTATGGATTTATCCAATAACAAAATTGGCGACTCCGCTGGGGAACAATCCCTTTTTCTTTGTGGCCTTTTGCATTTTTCTATGGCCATTTTCTCTAGTTTCATTTTTCTCCTGTCTTATCAGTCTCTAAGTCTTTAGGCTATCCTGATAGACCTTCTGAGTCTAGAAGCCTTTTTGAATTTTGCTTCAATTTTCAAAAATTTTGCTATGTTCAGGAGTTCTCGCACTGCAATCCATTGCATCCTGCGAGAATTTGGAGGGTTCGCACCCTGCACATAAGTTTCAGTGCGAGAACCTCGCACCTTGCTAAAGGGTCATCTGCGAGAATCATAGATTCTCGCACTATGTAACACTACTTGCCTGTGAACAATATTTTTCAAAATTTTGAAATTGAGTTTTGGTTTTTCTAACTGGTCAGATCAGTTAAATTACCTCTTTTGGGTTTCTTGGATCATTGATTGATATGTTTCTTGCTTTATTTTTCATGCATGAACAGTTTTAGGGTTTCAAGATTTTTCTTGTCCTTTGTGTCTTGACTTTCGTTTCTTGACTCTTATTGGCAAAATCATTCTCTCTGACTTCAGGATTTGAGTGTGTTTGATTGGTTGAGAACCAGTGATTGGTTGAAAGTTGAGTACTTGGTTTTTCTCATTTTCTTATTGGTTTGAAAGAACATTTTTGTTTGCATTGAGAAGACCGATTGGTTTGCTCTTTGTTTTTTGCTTTCATTGAAAGAGTTGATTGGGTTGTTATTGCTTGATTCTTTATGATTTGATTTTCTGCTCTCTCATTGGTATAGTGAGAGTTCTTTTTGGAAAGTGAACAAGAAGTTTTTCTTTCAAGAAATTGTTTTTGTCTTTTAGAAAACATTGAAAATCAAAATTTAGAGATTGTTGAAGTCTTTGAAAAAGACACATAAAGAATTGTCATTTGCTAAATGATTGTTTATGTTGGCATTTGAAAGGAAATTTTGCATTGTAGTACAGGGTTGATATTGAAATTTTTTCTCTCTCCCATATATAGGATTCATTGAACGAAAAGTTATACATTTCATTCTCATCCTTGCATCATTGGGTCAGAGTCATACAACACGAGTTTCACTTCCGTTACCTTTGAGTAAACAACAGCTTTTAAAAACACTGCGTAATCTTAAAATTTATCTAGTAACTCTTTTCTAGGCCTCTTGTACACCCACATTTAGCTAGGCTAGTGATTTGGAGTAGGAAGAGAGATACACTCTCCAAAATCTCAAAACACACAATAGCATCTTGAGTTAGGGAGTGTTAAATTCCATTTGCAACATATTGTCCTAGGAAGCCCTTCTAACACAAGGGTCAAGCACTAGGTCGCATTGGTGTTGGCAGAGTTACTCACCTTGCTTTGTTGACATCAGTGTAGAGATTGCACGTATTACGGGGGTCACTCAAAGGTATACCCAAAATGATGAGTGGAAGCCTTTTGAGTTGATTTTGGGCTAGATGCCCTGCCCTTGCGTGTGGATCGGACTGTCGACTGTTCCCCCAGGCTGTACTATTGTTTGTGGTGACCTTAGTGGCCTTTCTCTCTAGGTTCTTACCCAAGGTGACTGTGGAGGGGAAAGTCTTCACGATACCTGGAATTGAAGTTGATCAAAATCACTCGGGCTCTTTGGAGGGTATACCCACGATTATGTGTGGGAGCTTGCACCAGGGTGTAAGTTCGTTAAGAAGGTCATCAGCGTAACTTTTCCACCCTAGCCCTGCCCCTTCTCGTCTCGTTGTTGTGATGTTGGATTTCATCACCAACTAGTGGCTTCGAAATTAGAAGGTCTTGTTTTCTTGGTGATTTCTTCCTAGATTTTGTTTACTAGTGCGTGTTGTTTGTTTCTCGAAGTTGACCATAGGAGTTTCTTCACGGATCTTGTTATTTGTTCACAATAGCTCCCCCACGTCGCTCACATAGAATGAAAGGTTTATCTCCAGAGCATCTGGACGAGTCACAACCTTTACCTATAGCTACACCTGAGGATTCTCCTCAGCACGGTGACACTGCAGTTGTTACCACACCCCAAGTGGAGTCAACTGAATCTCTAGAACCTTTCCGAATTACTAATACTAGAGAAGACTATCGAATTCGTCGTGGTGAATGACCTTTTGTGCGATTAAATTCTGCTGGAGACGTAGTTGTTACCTCTTCTGGATCACCAGTTGGGCCCTTTCCCGGTGAAGAAGGCCAAGATCCTTTTTGGTTAGCAGACGTCCGCAGGTCGCTCTTTAGTCTTGAGTCACCTGTCGTCTCTGAGATTAACCCTTCAGTGTTTTCTGAGACTGAGATGGTCCCGGTGAATACTACTTATCACTTTACTCTTCCTGCCGAGATGGTCCATCTTGCGAATACTACGATTGTCCCAACTGAGATTACTGCAGCTAATCTTGCTCCTATCAATACCCAGCGAATGCCTAATGTCACTCTGACACTACCACCCGGTTACCATGCATTGAATGCTTTGTTGAATGCTTCCAATCCATCACCTCCGTAAACCCCAGCCGATACTCCTGGTGGTCCTTCTGGGCATCCTATTCCCGGTTTTATTCTGACACTCCCTCAATTTCCTTTCGATAATCCTAATCTTGGTGGCACTATACCTACCGTTGCACCGAACTTGCAGATTCCCGTTGGTGGACAAGGTGGTATGATTCCATTTCTTCCTCCTGGACACAATCCACTTACTACACAGCCTATGATTGGCACACAAATTCCGGTTGGAACTCCACCTACGATAGGGGGACCGACCCCACCTTTCGGACAAAATATACCTCCTTCTTTGGCCCAGTATTGGAATCAGATGCTACAAAATATTCCTCAGATGACTGGGGGGAAAAAACCTGTCCCTACTATAGGCCAACCATATCCAGGTATACCAAATCCTATTTGGGGTACGAATGCTCAAACTCATGTCCCCACTCAAGGTTATAATCCTCCGAGCTACTATCCTCTCCAACCACCACCGAATCAGCCAGGGTCTTCCTATTATGGGAAGACTGCATATGGTCCTACTGGTTTGCCAACAGGTCTTCCACCCCAAAGTCACCAGTACCCACAGGTGAATCGACAGTTACCTTTTCTTGCTACTTTGGATTTCCCAGATTTGTCTAGAATTCTAAATGATCCTATTCGTCACTCTCCCCAATGGCCTGCTATTCCAGCTAAGCTTCCATCGGACATTCCGAAGTTCGATGGCAAAGAAGGAGAGGACCCGAACAATCATGTTATGAATTTTCACCTATGGTGTTCATCTAACTCATTGATGGATGACTCCATTCGCTTACGTCTTTTTCAACGAACCCTTACCGGTTCTGCTGCGAAGTGGTATATTGAATTGCCACGAGGTTTCTTCTCTGATTTCAACACCCTAGCTATGGATTTTCTTACACATTACCAGTTACCAATCCGTTATGATACTAGGACTGAGATTTTGACATCTTTCAAACAGACTAAAGGCACTCATATTTCAGATCATATCCATGAGTGGCGACGACGTCGACGTCTCATTAAACTTGAACTCCCTGATCAGTTACTGGCCGAATGGTTTACAAAGTCATTTGTGAATGAAATCGGTAAGGATATTTCCATGGGTGGCGTTGTCACAGAAGAGCAGGCTATAAGTCGTGCTCAATATCTTGATCTCGTTTATTCTCAAACGGGAACACTTTATGATTTATTACCTGAGCTACCTCATCCTGGTACTTCCAGCACTTCAACTACTCCAGCTGCCTCACATGCAGTTGACGGTGTGATTGGTTCTGCCCAAGCCCAATCACATTTTGTTTCAATCTCCAATTCTAAGTCTGCTACTTCTAATGTTCAAAATGATCCATCTCCTGCCACTTCCATCGGTAAAACTTCTAAGGTGAACGTCGTTCAATCTACCCCGACCGATAAAAATAAATCCAAGAAAGGGAGAGGCAAGAATAAGGAGAGAAAAAATAATAATCAAACAGAGCAGCCTAAAAATACCCTTGTTGAAGATCGGGATAAGCACAAACCACGATACCCTTGCCTTATCTGTGGTGATTATCACTACATGAAGGATTGTCCATGACGTGTTGAGGTCACTAAGTTCCTTCAAGGAACACCTAAACCATCTACACTGGCAGTCTTGTCCCAACCCTTCCCGTCTCAACAACAGGCTCAGTTGGTCATCCATGACCAACCATCTACTTCTACCACATCTTATGTTTTGATGTGTACTGGTGATTCCAAGCCCAACAACATTTCACTCACAACTAGAGCCAAATATTATACTCCGTCTAAGGAGAAGGTTGACGATTCACCTCCTACTTTAGTACAACCCTCTCCACCGACTCCACCTACAAATGGTCCTCTTCATCTCAAATGACCGAGCCTTGATACAGTCTTACGACCCCCTAAGGGTGTTGTTCGCAAGTCAACTTTCAATACTCATGATCATGTGGCCCAGAACTACAACATTGTGGAAGATCTGGCCCAGGCACCTTCAGCAATGTCGGCCCTTGAAGTCCTTCAGTCTTTTCCTGCACAACGGAAGGCACTATTGAAAGCTATAGGTGGAATTGACCCTACAGAAATGAATTTAATAGTCTTTGACTTGGATGATCACATTCCATGGTTACCCCCACAACTCGCGTTCCAGATACAAGTTGTTGTCTCTGACAAGAACATTTGTCAAATTGTAATCGACGAGGGTGCCTCAACGTGTGTAATGTCTTTTGCTTGTTGGAAATCCATTGGCTCTCCTCCCTTGAACGACTCACAAAATACTTTGAAAGACTTCAATGGCTCTGGTTTTAAGCCTTACGGTGTTCTTCCATCGTTACCTGTTACTCTAGAAGGTAAGACATTTCAAGTTGAAGTGGAAGTCTTTGATGCTCCCCTTGATTATAATCTTCTGCTTGGTCGTACTTGGATAGAATCCATGCGTGCGGTTGTGTCAACACTTTTCCGTGTAGTAAGATTTCCTCATCAAGGGAAGGTTGTTACAGTTGACCAACTTGCCTTCTTTAATTCTGATACTCATACTGGAAATGTTTCGTTTATAGCTAAGACCCCATCGGGTTATGAGAATGTCGGTGTCGGCCTTTTAAAGGACTCTTCGTTAATGGGTACTTTCCCCATTCCATCGCCCGATGTTCTACGCCCGTCAGTTGCTTCTATCAACATGATCTCTGTTGTACCTCATGAACGTCCCGCGTCTTTTGACCCTTGGATAGTCCCTGACCCTGGAGATCACACTCGTTTCGACGACGTCATGCCATTAAGTCCGGTTGAGTCTGCTTATCAGGCCATTCAATCGACAACACCTTCTTCCTCCTCTTTTGATGAGTTGTCTCCCGATCCTTTCCGTGTTATCTTTCCCATTGACGAGATGATCATGTCTGTCATGGAGGAAACCCCTTGGGACGATGGACATCATCGTTCCATACTCTTTCTGGAACAACACACTCTAGAGAACTACCAACGGATTTCGGCTCCGTTGATCGTTGTTGTCATATCGACCGTTCCCGGCTCTACACATGATGTGTTTACCGAAGGGAACCTCAGTAATATATCTCCCATGATTCTCATTGACATATCAGTTAAACCTGGGATAGTTGAAAATGTTCACATTGGACCTTCGTGTTCTCCGTATGAAATTGTCACCTATACATCCCTGTTCAAATAATTTCGTGACATCTTTGCCTGGAGCTACGAAGAGATGACTAGTATCAACCCTGCTATTGTTGTACATGAGATAAAGACAGACCCCAGAGCTAAACCCGTCCGACAGTGCCTTCATCCGGTCCACCCACGTAAAGCGGCGACAATCAAGCTTGAGGTTGAAAAAATTCTCAAAGTTGGCTTGATTTATCCCGTGGCTCTGACAGAATGGGTTTCTAATCCTGTACCGATCGATAAGAAAGGTGGCAGTATTCGTGTATGTGTTGATTATAGGGATATTAACAAAGCCTGTGCAAAAGACAACTTTCCAACCCCTTTCATCGACCAGATTGTCGATGACTATGCCGGCAGTGAAATATTTTCTCTCATGGATGGTTTCTCCGACTATAATCAAATTAAAATCGCTCCCGAGAACCAACATAAAACCGCTTTTATTTGTCCTTGGGGTAATTTTGCCTATAGGAAACTTCCCTTCGGTCTTAAGAATGTTGGCGCGACGTTTCAACGTGCTATGTCTTATGATTTTCATGATATAAAGCATATTGTTCAACCCTATTTGGACGATTTACCAGCTCATTCTTTACGTCGAGTCAATCACCCCTCTCATCTCCGCGCCATTTTTGTTCGTTGTCAGTTCTATCGTATTCGTTTAAATCCTCATAAATGCATTTTTTGCGTAGAATCCGACCGTCTTCTAGGTTTCATTGTTTCACGTCAAGGGATCCGGGTAGATCCTCTTAAGGTTGAGGTGATTCTTAATCTCCCTTCTCCTTCTACACTACGATAGTTACAAAGTTTGCAGGGGAAAGAAAACTTTCTTCGTCGTTTCATCCCTAATTATGCCGAGATTACTCGTGGTTTTACACGGCTACTAAAGAAAGGTTCAGAGTTCATCTGGGATACCACTGCCAACAATGCTTTTGAGGCTTTGAAGTTGTCCCTCACGCGAGCTCCGCTTCTCTTTCCTCCTGATTATAGTCGTGATTATTTTATTTATCTTGCTGCCTCGGAGTATACCATTGGAATGGTTCTCATCCAAGAGGATGATAAGGGTGACGAGCATGTTGTTTATTACTTGAGTCGAAGTCTCACATCCACTGAAATCAAGTATCAACATGTTGAAAAACTGGCCTTGGCTGCCGTTCAATCCGTTCAACGCTTCGGACATTATATTCTCTCCAGGAAAACTACAGTGATTTCTCATTGCAACCCTATGCAACACATTTTGACACGTCAATTGCTAGGGGCCAAGTAATCCAAATGGATTGTCATACTCCAGGAGTTTGACTTGGAATTCGATCACGCCACGTCTAAGAAATCCTTAGCTTTTGCTGAGTTAATATGTGATTTTACTCACTCTGCCACAGAAACTGTAGCAGTAGATTCATTACCCGATGAATCTATTTTCCTAATTAGTACTGATGATCTTTGGTATGGAGATATCATTATATATCTCCAAACCCAGACTTTCCGGCCTACTTTGTCTAGCATTGAATGACGTCACATCCGTTATGAAGCACGTCAATACATTATTCTCGGCAATACTCTTTACCATCGGGGTATTGACTCTATTTTTTGACGTTGTCTGACTTTTGACGAAGCCGAGAAAGCTCTGAATGACTGCCATTCCGGAGCATGTGGTGGTCATATGTCTGGGTATGCCACTGCCCAGAAGATCATATGTGCAGGGTATTTTTGGCCTTCCTTGTTCAATGACTGCATTACTGCCATTCAGAAATGCCATGCCTGCTAGACCTACAATCAAAAAATTCGGTCACATCCTTCTCCTCTTCATCCTGTAGTCTCAGTTGGTCATTTTGTGAAATGGGGCATTGATTTCATGAAATGTCACCCTCACTCAGCCGGAGGGCATGGTTACATCATTGTAGCTGTTGATTATTTTACAAAATGGCCTGAGG
Source organism: Picea sitchensis (assembly GCA_010110895.2). Classification (NCBI taxonomy): domain Eukaryota; kingdom Viridiplantae; phylum Streptophyta; class Pinopsida; order Pinales; family Pinaceae; genus Picea; species Picea sitchensis. The sequence continues at coordinate 38,201 of SNQJ01S0075353.1, read as the reverse complement.
TGATGCCGACATTCGATAATACTGGAAAGACTGCAGCGTTGTTTCTTTTTAACCATGTCATAGCTCATTTTGGTGTTCCTCAAGCTATCGTTACTGATCACGGTAGTCATTTTAGGAATTTTATGATGTATGAACTTACGAAAAATTTGGGTCTTCGTCATGATACCTCAACACCCTATTATCTGCAAGCTAATGGCCAAGTCGAAGCAATCAACAAAGTTCTCATAACTATGCTTCGACGGATGATAGGAATTCATAAAACAAGTTGGCACACGATGTTGTTTTCGGCATTGTGGGCATACCGGATATCTATTAAATCTGCTATGGGGTTTACGCCTTTTCGATTGGTCTATGGTGTGGAAGCCATTCTTCCTATAGAATGCGAGATACCTTCTCTGAAGCTAGCTGTCGAACTCTTACCCAATACTTCTGTTGAAGAAGAATGTCTATTGTATGTGATGCGATTAGACGAGACTCGACGTGACACCACTTTAGTTATAGAAACCCAGAAGAAACGTGTCAAGGCACAGTATGACAAGCATGTCAATCCTCGTGTTTTCTCTAAAGGCGATCTTGTTCTTCTCTATGAACAGGATCAAGATGTCTTAGGAGATGGGAAATTCGAACCAATGTGGCAGGGTCCTTATATTGTTCACCGAGTTTTGGAAAAAGGAGCATATGAGTTGGTCGATTATGATGGTATCCCTTTGAGTGAACCCAGGAATGGGTTGCACTTGAAGAATTACTATGCATAAGTCATTTGTGCACAAGTACTTGTATTTTTATGTATCATAATTTATGTGTGTTACTTTAGTTTGCTTTTGACGTTATCTGGTCTCTGCCCTTATGTGACATTGTGTTTGATTGCTAGATGTTGGAGTCTTCGCTACACTATATTGGCTTCGCTGATGGTGGTAGTCGTAGTACTCAGAACCTAGCTTTCACTGCATGGGCAATCTATGCCCCAACAAACGAACTTATATATTTACGAGGTGTATGTCTTGGCCGTGCTACCAACAACATCACAAAGTATAGTGTCGTTATTGAATTATTGGTTGATGCTATCTCACTTGGGATTCGTCATTTAGTTGTGCGAATTGACTCACAACTTGTAGTACTATAGCTAA
>SNQJ01S0075353.1:0-37064 GCA_010110895.2 Picea sitchensis | reverse complement strand
ATCAATATAATACAGTAATATGTCCCTTTCCCATAAAGTTAAGTCTACTTTATTGTATAACTCCTTGATCATATACATCGATTAACTGTTGAATATATTGAGTTGTTTTTACTTCAATTGGTTTGAGTTGTTTTGGTCTTGATAACACAAGAGAATTGGAGCGAAGCTAGAACAACAAAGACCTAAGGAAGTGATCATAAGGTATGTTCATGATTCTTGCCTCTTATTTCATTCAATAGTTAAAATCTAGGGAAAGAGTATTATTCTATCTTGCTTTGTTCTAGATCCAGGTGGATCTAGGGAGATCGGTTTGTGTCCGCACTTACGTATTTATCCAATAACAATAGGCCTTATTCAAGTCATGAAATTCCATGAACATGTGAATCATACCCTATTTTTTGTTAACTAGAACGAGATTTGACACCCATTGCGTCAACTGTATGGGGTAGATGAAACCGACTTTTACGCAGTTTCTCTACTTAAGCCTTAATAGCTCCCTCTTTCTGACTATTCACTGGATGAATATTTTGTTGGACCGACTTAGATTCAATATAAGTCGTTATCTCATGTTCGTCGATTCTTGGATCGATTCCTGGAATTTCCTTGTAAGACCAGGTAAAAACGTCGCAGAATTCCTTAAATAAGTCTGTATAGATTTGAATCTCCTCGGGGTATAAATCCACTTCGATGAAAACATTCTCCATGGTGTTAGGGGTTCTGGAGATGTCTATAGGGATCATTTCAGAGATAATTTCCATATTACCCTCAGTGTAAACTATGTGCGTAGCCAGAGGATTAACAGGACAATACCTGTCTTCAGTCATAGTCAACACAAATTCACCTTCCTCTATTCTTACTAAATCCGAGAGGAAATAATATCTTTGATGGAGATCATTCCATGTTTTGTCAGGACCAGTCGATGCCTCTATAATATCCTCATCATAAGGAAATACCAAGTCTAAATAATTTGTAGTGGCGAGGGAACCTTGAGCCCAAATAGGCTCGAGAACTGGATCTAACTCGTATGCGGGAGTCGGATCGGGGTCGAACGAAGCTTGTTGGAAAATATTGTACGCAAATTCTCTCATAGACAAGGGAATGGACATGCTATGATTCCCTATCCCTTCTATCATCGTTTATGGGGAAGGAAGAGACCACATATCGTGAAAGTAAGTTGTTCAGAAGGACGACACTTGAAATATTTCAGCCCTAGGCTGGTCGGGGACAACCGATATGAGTTTGACATCACCAGAAGGAGGTGGGTAATCAAAAGTACCCATCAATGGTGGGCACATACCAACCCCTACATTGATGATTTCGGGTTGAGGGTTATCAATCATTGGGACTGTGGATGCCCCCGATGAAGGGTCAGGCCGGGAGAAGGAAAATTGGTCAATGGTTACGATTTGGCCCTCGTGTGGAAACAAAAAGACTCAAAAAAATATAGCAACCACTGCATGCATTTAATAGGTCCAAATCCTTCCTAACAGAAGGTTGTATTTGAGAGGCCCATTGACCACTTCAACTTCGACACACACGGTCTTCCCTCCTAACTGCACAGGGAAATAAGAGATGATTCCATGTGGTCTGAAAGAATGATCATTGAAAGTAGTAAGCAGAGTAGGTGATGGAGAAAAAATGGGTTGGTCGATGGCCTTCCAATATGCCAATGACATCATGCAGGTCGAGCAGCCCTCATCAACCACCATTCGGAAGATATTCTGGGTAAAATATTTTGTGGGGTAAGCTACTGCTCTCTGAAATGCAACGTGGTAAGGGAGACAAGGTTGCAAGTCGATCGTATTGAGAATGATCGTTCCTGGATTAAAAGTCTCTATAGATCCCAAGGTGGATAAAAGAGCCTTTCTATGTGAAGGGAAGCTTTGGAGGACTTACAAAGAGGACATCACGTAAGGGGTTTGTGATGGATTCTCCACCAAAGAGTAGTTATGGGTGTCCCTTGCATTCATATTATGAGAAGATTTCCTGAACGACCCTTTCAGGATGCGTGTCATTGTTTCACCCATTGTCCTCTCAATCTAGAGAGGAATAGGCGGTTTTGTGGCTTCTCTACCCTTTTCAGTAGATTCTAGCATTTCGTAATCGTGTGCCCTGGTTGCTATATAAGCATCACCTTTCATCATGTAAACATTTGTGACTGAGGGATTAATAAAAGACGCGGGGATCCCTGACTTCCCCCATCCACGCTTGAAGAGGATTGAATCATATTTTTCCCATGTGGAAATGGGTTCGTTAACACAACAGGTTGTTGTTGCACCAATAAATTTTGGGCCTCTACAAGTCGAGGCCACAGGTAAGTCGGATGGTCCTCCATCCAAAGGTTACATGGATACTTCGACTTTCTCTTCTCCATGTTGCCCCCACCAACATTGTTGTTAGTTTTATTATCCCCTTTACCCTTATTGTTTCATTGTTTCTTCTTTCCGTCAGGCTACTGGTTGGCCTTTGGGTTCTTTGAATGCACAATGTGTATGCCTGATGTTTGGTTAGGGGGAGAAACCAAAACAGAGGTCTGGCTAGCCATTTTCTATTGTATCGACAATTGTTGCAATTTATTTGACAGTTGATCATGGGACTTTCCTTGTGCTGAACCAACTATACCATCGACATGTAGTCCATACTTTTTTCTGGCCTTATCAAGGATGGACCATGGTGCATCTAGGAAAATAGCATAGAGTAAGCCATACTAAGAGTATATTAGTTCGATCTGTCACACTCTCATTATTGCCTCCTCCTATGAAAACACTCTCGAAGTTGCAATGTCCTTGGATAATTGGGGTACCAAAGACTTCAGGAACCAATCCAACAGGAACATCGGTGGGACATGTACCTTGATAAATCTCTTTCGATACCACCATTATTTGATGTGATACGAGATATGATCGGCCTTAGTCTGCTCAAATTTTTCCAACAATTCAGTGTCGGCATCATATCTCACGGGTAATTGGAAATGGTTCAGGAAAACCATCACCAAATCGCTAAAGTAAGAATATATTGAGCGGTTGAGCTCGATGTACCATTTCACAACACCCCCGATAAGAGTTCATTGAAACAGGAACAACTGTGTGGATTCCTCTTGCAACGACTTTGATGAGCACCATGGGTGGAAAGTTGTCATGTGATCACCTGGATCTTCTGATCCGGATTATTTTCGGCACAAAATGAGATCGGAGATATAATAAAGAAATGCATAGAGATATCACAGATATTCAATAATATAACAAAAATGTATCAAATATGCAACCATAAACACAGATATAAAGTAATACATGATTTCTATTAATGAAAGAAATGTATAGATACTGTAAAAATATAGAGTGAAGGACTCACTAGAATGGTGGCAGGTTATCTCTGAGAAGAGATGTGATGGCTACTTGCATTTGCAAGAAGATGATTACAATGAGGCTCTGAAGGAATTTTTACAATAAACAGGAATTCCAAAATTCCTAGACATTCAAAAACCTAACCCTAGGAGATGAAGCACCAAAAGTCATGTGGGCCCCGTTTGGGTAAGTTAGTACATCAAATTCCTGGGATCATAACTTTTGCATACAATCTCATTTTTAGGTGTATGATAGCTCGTTGGAAAGGTATTGTAGAGGAGATTCGTTTTGGGGTCTCAATCATGCCTTTGGAAATCATTGAGAACCTCAATCTTGAAAAACCTTCATTTGGGCCCTCAAAAGGGCCCCGAAAGTTAAAAACTGCTAAAAATAATAAATTGCAAAATTTGCCAGAAAACTATTTTGAGCCAGTCGGAAAAGGTGGGTGGCCACTGATATCCACCTGGATCATGTTCTCCAGGATTGCCTTCGAATTTTGGAATATTCAACGACAACTTAGTCGACATGGGGGGCTAACACGGATCATGAAAAATCGGGTCGTTAAGAAAACTTGACAAGTCCGGCAAGTGTAACGTTGCCAGAAATGGTAGCTTGGGCTGGGCACTATGTACAGGAAAAGGGGGGATTGGAGTTTGATGGACACCAAGTTGTCAGGAAAAGTTGTCTTGCTGGCTAGGGTTATGGTAAATACCATGGCCTTTACCAGTGTAAGGAAACTGCGTTTGTTGGGACATCATCGGTTGATTCCCATAATTGGACATTGAGGGATAGGTGGGGATTTCTCCCTACATTGTGTTCCAAAGATTATGGAAAGGGTTTCTCCCTTCTGATCTGATGGGCATAGGTACTGAGCCATGACTGGGGTTCCATTAACCATGGAAGGGGTTTCCCCCAGTCGACATCCCTGATGAGGGAACTGATCCCTACTAACGATTCCAAAGTCCTTNGGCTAGGGTTCTGGTAAATACCATGGCCTTTACCAGTGTAAGGAAACTGCGTTTGTTGGGACATCATCGGTTGATTCCCATAATTGGACATTGAGGGATAGGTGGGGATTGCTCCCTACATTGTGTTCCAAATATTATGGAAAGGGTTTCTCCCTTCTGATCTGATGGGCATAGGTACTGAGCCATGACTGGGGTTCCATTAACCATGGAAGGGGTTTCCCCCAGTCGACATCCCTGATGAGGGAACTGATCCCTACTAACGATTCCAAAGTCCTTGTGAGGAGAAAACTCTTGTACTTACCCCCTGTGTAGGAATAATACCCTAAACAGGATTCTATTGTCCAAAACCAGGGTTTCCCCTGGCCGAGACGACAGATCAATAAAAATATTTTTTACCAAATGCTTTGAACAAAGAGAACGACATGAATCCCACCGGTGTGGTGTAAGAAGAAGGTCCTAGACTTCTTGCTCCAAACAAGTTATAGTTCATGTTAGGGCCGACGGGTTGCTGGAAATCATTGTCGAGTGAGGGGGACATAGGAGGTATATGACATCCACCGTAAGGGATAGCACTATAGGAGGTTGAGGTTCCCCCAATGGACCCTTGCAAGGGAGCGTTTGAGCTTTTTACAACTAGACCCATGTTCTATAGGGTGGATTAGGTAAGGACATAATTCATATAAAAGCCAGGCATCCCATATGAAAATGGAGGGACCATCGCACTCTATGTGAATGAAGTAGTGGTCATCATCGAAGACGGTATCAGATCTCTTCCCGAAGTAGAGGGGGTCGAGACCAGTGTGGTCTGGACCGATGAAGGGGGGTTAAGAGGCAGAATACCCCCTGTGGTGGTAGTCGTTAAGGGAGTATGAGGAATCATAGACAAAGTAGAAACATTTTCTTCAATAGCTTCTTGTAATACTATCTGACGCTCGTAAGGTGTTACCCTTAGAGGGACAACTTGTGCCAATATTGGCGCCGACAAGTCAGTGATCAAAGTGTTAAATGACCCAAGAGATTTCACTCCAAGGTCAGAAATAGTAGGTTCCTCCGTATTCAAGTAATATCCTCTCAGAGTACGCTTGAACACAGTTTCCTTTGGCCCGGTTGCTTCATATGACCCTTGTTGGTCAAGTCTTCATCGTAATGGTGGCAGTGGTGGCTCTAATGTAACCAACGATAGGCCATGAATCCTTCATGACTGACGAAGCTCTTGATATTCCACTTTGTGAAAAGATCAATGACATAGTAAGGCTTTAACTAACATTTAAAACCAACCACACACTAGAAAATTTCCTACAAGATAAACCAAGCAAACCACTATCTAATTGGAAGAATAGTTACACCAGCCAACACTAGAGAAACTTATCAGTTCAAGTGAAACTCAAACACTGAATCACCCTCCGGGTATACTCTACAAAGTGTCGCACAATGTCTTCCCTATATATCATGGTATACCCTTGCAGTAACCTATGTAAGTCACTAGAATAAATGAAACTAAGTTTCTAGCTCACAAAAATTCACTAGGAAGGTATAGTCGACAGTCAGCTGGACCACAATGAGCAGGATAACAAGTCTAAAACCCACCGAGGGTATCGAAAGCAATTGGTATGGAAGACAACTGAGGATCTTGAATGGATTCAAGGTCCACAAAGCTTCGTAGGAAAATGAAAACAATAGTATCCAATGACAGATCCTCAATATGCGTTCCCCACTATGCTTGGTCCGAATTTAGAGGGGTTATCTCCACTAACTTTCCTCATGTGACCTCGTGTTTATCCTTTGTGTTAGAGAGGGGTCCTAGATAACTTTCATGTCACTGGACTTCTACACTCCCTAGATATGACTCCAATGTTTGTTTATAAGCCTTGAAGAGCTTTCTCTCCAACCTAATTCAAGGCTCTACCCTAAACTAGTTGATTGACCCTACAAACATAAAAGTATAATTAATTTTAAATTAATGTTTGTTTTAAATGGCTTGATTTAACTCAAAGGATATGGCAGCGAAACAAGTGATGTGTATGAGAGATGAAAAGAGGATGAATAAACGTAATTGAAAGCAAACTTACTTCTAGTTAACAATAAATATTTGCAAGTAACTCTTTAAACCAACTTTTTCATAACTAACTTTTTTTCAAGATCTATAAAAGGAATACCTAAAACAAAATTTCGCTCGACTACGAGCTACTTAATGTTCTAAGAAATCAATAAAGAACTTAAAAAATGAACTATTTTTCCTAACAAGTAAGATAACTAACTCCAACTACTTTACCAAACTAAGATATATATATATATATATATATATATATATATATATATATTATTTTGAAAATACTTCAAATAGAAAAAACATGAAATAAATCGTTTTTCTCTTTTCTTTAAAGAAAACAAAAGGGGAAAAATAAAATACAAGACAAGACTAAAACTGACCTCTGGCCCACTACGGAGTGGAGGGAGTCACTAAAGACACCAAATAGGTTGATCAACAACTCAAAGACTCGCCTAAAACCCTTTCCGAAGTAAACATAAGAAATATTCAAAAATACAAGAAAACTGACATCTTACCCAAACTATGACTGTAAAAATAGAGACGCTGGACTATATCAAGAAGCCGTGAGAAGTAAATCCTCAATCAGGAAAGAGGGTGGCTACCTCTTTTTCAAAAACAGTTCCTTGAACCAGGTATGCTAATGTTGTTTCAGCTTCTTGCATATGTATGGGAGTTTTTTACTAGATAGGACACGTATGTACACGGGCTAACCCACTGTAGGGTGAGTACACCTCCATAATTTCTCAAAAAAGAAAAGAAACAGACAAACTGACAGGGCAGGGAGAAATGATATGGCACCAACAATTGACTAGAATCCCTTAACAAACTCATCGGAATCAACAGAAAATCAAAAGGTATAAAACCAATCAAATAACCAAAAAATCCCCTAAAACCCTATAGGCTTCCCCAGTATGGTTGCCGGTTCTTCTAGCGGGAAACCCCCCCCTATGGCTACACCAGGGTTTACAATGTAGGAAGATCAATAATCATTTAAAATTCTCCTAATTCTCTAACTACCCCAAATATATCCTAGACTCATACACAAAAAGAAAAATGAGAAGGATCAGGTAACTGTACCTCTACTCTGCGTCTAGTGATGATCCTCTCACGCTTGATAGCTTCGCTGACTGCAAACCTCCTCCCAAGGCTGGCCTACATTCAAAGAAAGATAAACAAAAAACTACAGGCATGCAATTCATATATAAATCAAAGGTTAGATGTTAGAATAAAACATAAATCAAATGGAAACATTCGACACATCATGATTTGCGACAGGAAAAGTACTTATTTTATTGATAATACAATGATCACTTACAACCAAAGACGGCTACTACTCCATGAACCTAGTCTAGGCTCCTCTTCACCAAGATCCAAGTGCACCTCTATATGGCTTCTCCTCTCAACCTTCTTCTTGGGAAGTATAATGGGTTTCTGATGGATGAAGGAAGTAAAATTGGGGAATTCTGAGGCAATTCTCACTGAAGGGATACAAATGCTTGGGGTAAGGAGGGGATGTGAAACCGGCATAGTTTCACTCTTATTATGTATATATGTGGAATGAGACCCCACAACCTCATTTTATATCAAAAAAGGATTGTTATTCGATTGGGTGATGGGCTATAGGCGGTGGATTAGTTTGGAAACTACCCAATAGCCCGTAATCTCAATGAATTCCTTGCAACTTTTGCAAGTATACATGAGTTTTAGTGGAGCAACATGCATACATACACGGGATATAGTGGTGAAGAAAGCATATGTACATGGGAAGTATTGGTACACGACACATACATATTTAAAAAATGAGTTTTTTAGAAGAGAAACTCAGTATGCATATGTAGATAAATTTAGGGTTATAACAATCAGGTTCAGAGGCACATGGTCAGTTACAAATCTATAAGGTATGTTATTCTACGTGTTATGAGGTTTCATCTTGGTGATATTGATGAGCATGATTGAGGCATGTGTTTGTGAACTTTGTTATAATACCTGAGGAACATCTTGGATGTATGGTACATGTTGGTTGATGTATATCAAATAAGGTACATTGTTGGTTCATATCTTGGTTATATCGGTATATGGTGTACGACATGATATGATATATGGTTGAGATACTTGTTATGGTTGATGTTCATGGTTGGCACATGGTATGGTACATGGTATCGTACAATATGTATACATGGTATGGTTTTTATGTACATGGTTGATACATGATTGGTACTTGGTATGGTGTTGATGTACATGGTTGATGGTTGAGGCATATGATACATGTTATCATTCATGGTTGATACATGGTTTGGTAAAGGTTATGGTACACGTTTGATGTTTGGTATGGTACAGGTTGATGGTTTTGTACATTCTTTGGTACATGGTTGAGACACATATCTTGTGATAATATGTTGGTGATATTGGCACATGATTTGTAAAGGCATGTGTTGGTTATGTTGGAGATATAGTTGATAGGTGTCCTTGGTATAAGATCCATGTGAGAGGATCTGGTTGAGTGTTGGTGATAATGACAGGTTGGACAATGACAAGTTGATGTGACAGGTTGGATATAGTGATAGGTTTCCAGTGACAAGTTTGATTAAATCACAAGTTGATAGGTTACATGTTGATGTGATAGTGATAGGGACAGTGACAATGGTAGTAGCAGTGCTTTTAGTAGTGATAGTTGTTCTACACTTATACTTCAGAATGATAGGACAGGGCTAGGAAAGGGGGTTGTAGCCTCCTTCCGATTGGATATGGAGAATCAAAGAGTTGGATCTTCCTTCAGGTTGGATCCTAAGAATCAGGGGGTTGTAGCCTCCTTATGGTTGGAGCTAGAGAATTCAAGGAGTTGTAGCTTCCTTCAGGTTGGAGTGTGAGAATCAGGGGGTTGTAGTCCCCTTATGGATGGAGCCAGAGAAGTCAGGGAGTTATAGCTTCCTTCAGGTTGGAGCCTGTAAGTAGGGGGTTGTAGCCTCCTTCTAGTTTCATCTGGGGAATTGGGAAGTTGGTTCTTCCAATGAATGTATTACTTTATATATAAGAAATCATTCTGTGGTTTTCTCCCATTTGGGTTTCCATGTAAATTATGGTGCACTATGTACATGATGTGATGTTGTTGAAGTGATTATTCTTATATTTATATTCTCATGATATGCTGATGACATATTGATGATATACCGATGATATACTATTGATTAAGTTGAAATTTATATATTGTGGTTAAAAGTGTTAAAAGTGTTCAAACTAATTCACCCCTCCACTCTTAGTATTTAAACATTGTCTTCCTTCGTACCAAAGGATATGATGTGAAAAATTTCACTTTATATCGTAATATTTTGTGAAAAGTATTTCTTTTTACATTAAAGGAGTTCCCATGACCTCCTCTGAAGGTTATTGAAATATCCTATGAATCCATTGGAGGATTTCCCATCAAATCCTCTGATTCAAATCGAAGGAGTTAATGTTAACTTATCTGATGAAAATAAAAGGAGTTAATGTTAACTCCTCCCATGAATATCATAGGAGTTTCCATCAACTCCTCCAATGAAAATTGAATAATTCAATTTTAACTCCTCCAATGAAAATTAGAGGAGTTCCCATCAACTCCTCTGAAATTTTTGAGGAGTTTCCATTAACTTCTATGAAACCTACAAAAATTCCCTCTGTAATTTGGCCATAACGCTTGACTCAGGTGTATGTTTTTCAGGTTCTTTATTCCATTGGAAAATTATTTTTGAAATAAACAACTTCTTAGTTTTATGATTTGATAAATTCCTCACCTATGATATACGTTTTTTTGGATTAATATCAGACATAATTTTAACATTCCTAGAGAACACCACACCTCAACTGTGAGCATAGGAACCATGAATCGAGCACAAGGAAGTTCATAGGAAGTTTTGATTACTTATATTTTAGTTTTATGGGTTCAACTTCTTAAGTATCCCTCTAAGACCATTCATCTACAATATGTTGAATGGTTCCAGGTACGGATGTCGATAGGAGGACACACTCAAAATACTTACAATGTGATCTACATCTAAGGAAAATAGAGAATTAAGGAAAACATCAATTGTCATGACAACAAGAAGTAGAAGAAGGAATATGATTCAAATAGTTGAAGAAGAGGTTTGAACCCCATTATGATCTATTGTCAAACTTGGACAACCAATATGTTTTAATGTCCAAACTAGTCATTATAGTGGATGATAGGTGCTATAGACAAAATCCATGATCGCCCACCCGTGCTAGAGGAAAAATTCAAAATGTAACTGATGTCTTTTCTCCCTCATAATTACAAAGGGAATAAAGAAAAAATATGGGAAATGAAAGGTCATGGAGGAAGGAGAAAGGCCAAGGGTCACATTGAATTCCAATAAATACTATAATTGTATCCAAGAGAAGGGAGTTTGGCTCTTCAAACATTTTACACTCCTGAACTCTTTTGGGAATACAATGTCAACTAAAATTGGAGAGATGTCCTTATAGTTTTCATGTACTATTGTTGAAACTGTTAATATGGAGAATCCCTTAAGGCCAACTTTTGGCTGAGATAAGGACTCGTGTGTGTTGTTTCTTTGATACAAACTATTTCGGGAACAATGTTTGTTGCTCACATGGGCTGTAAGAGCATGATTTTTAATGGAATATTCTAATGCAATATCTGTTTTATTTTAGTTTCGTTACTATTTCTTATATCACATGTCCTGAGCGAATGAGATGCCAATGTATGTGATATAGTGACTTAGACTATTCTGGTTATATATTCATCTGCATGTGTTATCTAACTTTATTTATTCATTTCATCTATTTGGGTGAAGCTATTGGTCGAGTTAGTTTAATGTCACAACTCATTCACTTATGTTAATTCTCTCCTATCTAGGATAAGGTAGATTAGAAGTAGATTAGATACCTACATTTACATAGTCTTCATATACATATTTTATTTGTATAACCATCCATCACTCACCTTCATTAGTGTACCAAGAGGCAACCTGTAAAGCCAAACCAACAATGGTTGTCGGGCCAAAATTTGGATGGGTTCCCTATTCCAAATGGTGAGCGGTCTAATTGGGACTTCTTACCAAGGGTAACCCCTTACTGTTGTCAGGAGAATTTAGACCTGTCAACATAATTGGTGCTAGAAGGAGGGTTGGATGATAAGCCTACCCATGTGGAGTCATTTCACTTAATTTTCACCAACCGATGGATCCTCTCCGTACCTCTGTATTTGATGACCCTTTGATTCTTCCAAGACCCACCGAGGCCATTTCACTCAAGACAATCAATCTCTTGTCGAAACCCAGATTCAATGTTGAAGGGCATGTCTGTGAATTCATGCATCTCAATTAGTTTGACATCACTCGACGAAATCTTAAGATTGTTCAAGACAACGAAATATGTCGACTATTAATCCTCACATTCAAAGGGAAAATTAAAACTTGGTTTAGGACATTGCCAGAAAAATCGATTCATAGATGGAAATAGTTCATGGAAGTCTTTATTGCTACTCATGAAGATTTTTTTTATGATGAACTCTTTAATGAACTGGCATAAATTCGTAGGCTAAGGAAAAAATATGAGAATGATTTCTTTTGATGATTCATGTATATTTATTGTATATTTCTTGAGTGACGAACCCTTAGGACAAGAAATATTTGATTTCTTTTCATATCTCCTCTCTATTTATGAAGAATGCAATCTAAAAAATAAAACCATATCTCATTTACAAGATTCATACTTGATCATGAAATATAGGGGATGCACAATATATAACCAACAACCTGACACAGTTGTAGGGGATTCCTTATTAGAAATATTAGACCTCTCAACCTTGGAGTGTGAACCATTTACCATTCCCCCTTTCACAAAATCATGAATATAATATGGTCTATGATGAATTCCCCATTGAACGAATCCCGTCATCTTCAAAATTTGAAGATCTCCATACACTTTATACAAATATATTTGATAATAATAACCTGTATGAGCACCGACCTATTTATCATGTAGTGTTTCCTTCACATTATTCTTTCAACTATAAAGCATTGAATGATAAACCAAAACAAGAAAGGTTCCCAACTTTGATTGATCAAACACTCATCTTTAATGATACTTCTTCCAGGTTACATCACTTTGAAAGTCCTTCATATTTTAAATTTTTGTAACATTATGAATCACAACTTCATCTCAATAATCCTATTTTTGATGGCTTATTTTTGGTTTCGTAATTGAATATAAGCATCAACCTATCACTCAATGATCATATACAATATGAAATTTCTGACCTTCATGCACAAATATTAACAACATAAAGTACAAAGTGTGCAGAGCATAACTATTTATCAAATCTACATGAAGAAATCATTTTGAATGTACAAACCATCACCATACAAAGAACAAGAAATATTGAACCAATCCAAGAACCTTTTTCATCTCAATATGCTCTAGAATTTCATGTTAATTCTCAAGGGAAAATTCATCAATCGTCCTTGGATTCTATCTCAACACTCCAACACTCGCATGATTTATTTGATGTCATACAAGAGGATTTGCAGTCATATTTCACCCAATATTTCCCTCAAATAATTAACTAACATCTCTCCCCTCAACATGCAGAGTATGCGAAATTTGAACCAAGGGAGATTTGCATCGATAATGAGAAACTCCAGTTTCAACCAATGATCATGTCAGGTACTCATTGTCTTACTTCTACTCTTGGGATGAGTGAAGTCACCCACTCTGAGACACTCTCACAGAGTACATTACCCCCATGTTTCATTTATGAGTCTCTTTAGGTGTGTCACTCACCTTATGATTCCTTATAATAGTCCTATGATCATCATTGTAAAAGTTTAACATAGTTGAATATTGGTTGGAGGAATCTTACACATCCACATTTCACATGACCAATAATATCATCAAATTCAATTTGTTGAGTGAAGATTTTATTGAGTCAATTATGCCTATCTTTCATCCCTCATGTTATAAGGAAAATATCTCTATGGCTACGATAAACCACAACAGATGGAAATGACTGCAAAAATTAACTCTATTCTCAAGTATGTTATGTAAACAAATATGATAGCAAGACAAGATAAAAGGAATACCTCATCCAGACATTCGATTAAGTCTATCATTGAGCACTTGAACCAAAGAAATATACCTGCAACTAGTTCTCAACAACCAAGAAAAGCAAGAATATGGTGATAATAAATGGTGTTATCACATTCAATAGCATAATCCTCTAATAAACATGACAAATATGCCCATGGAATAATAATTCAAATATTTGCAAGATATCAATTGGATGGGAAAAGAGTATTTCTATTAATATATGATCAGGAGAAGTGAAAATGTTATAGACTTATGTGTCGACACGGTTCAGAACCTAGAAACTATGTTCCTTCCAGTTTCGCCTCCACCACTTCAATCCTCCACCAAAGGAAATATCATAGAAGAGAGACAATAAAGTTCTCAATCAATAAGGAAAGACCTTGGGGGATGAACACTGTGTTCACACTTAAAGGACAAAGGGATGTAGACTCAATATGAAGTAAATAATTTCTCCAGAGTAACTTTTCTCTCAAAGTTTAATTCTTTCTCCTCTTTTCCATAGCTCGGAATTGGCCCATTTATAGCCTTCAAATGGAACTAAAGGGTCGATTCAGAACATTTCCAATATATGGAAGGCCAAGGATCATAGATTTCCCATCGTGACACCATTTTTCATTTTTGGGAACAAATCCTGTTGTATGCAGGTTGTAGTGGTGCAACCTGTGTATACGCATGATGTATAGTAGGAAAGGTGTGTACATGTGGAAAACATGTATTTTTAGCTCTGGGATTTGCAAAAAGGGATGACAATTCTACATAGGGAAATGGAAAAAGGCCTTCTATGAAAGATTGCATAGGGCGAGGGAAATATTTCTATAACAGATGCCGCATAATGTGTGAGGTAAGAGGATTATCTGCAATGGCCGAAATACATTATAAACAACCCAGAAGTGGAGTGATGGGGAACCAACTGGAAGAACTAGTTGCTCATTACATTAATCACTAACTTTGCATACATGGCTGCCAATTTGAATTACATTGCAGATCCATGTCAAAATATACCAAACAACTATCTGTGGCCATGAATAGGAAAATACAAATGCAGTTACATGCCAAAGGTTTTCATAGTTATGAACAAGGCCCAGTAGAACTAGTCTCAAAATCAATCTGAAGATGTATGTATACAATGGAGTACAATCTGATCTCCCATGGTCATTGAAGTCATATAGGTATTGGTATAATGAAAAGAAAGCAACAAATTAGGAAAGATGTGACAACATACTAATGTCTTCAAGTATTCTACAAAATCCTCCAAGGGTGCAAGTCTACATCATGTGAATAAAGGAGTTGAGGTCGAACATAGTGAGACATCGTTTGATTACCGGTCATTGAGGTATACCGTTAACAAACGTGAGACAACCTATCGATAATGAAAGTAAGTATCAAGGCACTAAGTACAATCTTACAAGTGTGAATAAAGGAGTCGGTTTCGAACACCTGAAGAACCCATCGATCATGAGACATTGTTGTATTCCCAATTGTCGATGGTGAGAGAACCTGCCACTAATGACTGCAATACTCAAGGTACTCATAAGACTCTAGGTCTTGTTTCCAGAATAGATGAGATGAATTCTATGGAAGGAGACCTGCTGAAAGGAGAGAATTAAGGAATATCTCATCATTCATCACGAGGAACAAAGCTAAAGCTTCATGATTTGGAGGAAATATGATGAAGAACATGTTCACGAACCAACGAACCTGTGTGTCTTTCGCGTGTGCCAAGTGAAAGAGGTAAACGAAAAAGACTCTCTGAATAGCAGCAAATGAGGAAAATTGTTGAAAAAGGTGAGGAAACCACCAATAAGGATAATGACATCCAAGACATTGCATGAATCCCAATGTGTGAATAGATGTCTTGTCGTCGAACACAAGGGAAACTACCTAGTCAATGACCAATGATGGAATGCTGACTTTTGGGTTCAAGGTTACCTACCAATGATGAAAGTAGGACTAGGGTGCATGGTAGTACTAAAGTATCATGTGACTCTGAGACAAAATGAGGGAATGACAGACATGCAAAGTCAAGAGTTATAATAAATGGTTGACACAAGTTGATATAATTCCTTTGAACAAGAGCATGAGACATATGGAAGACTCTGGTAGCATAGACTTAATGATGAAACCATGAGATGTAGGAGGAATCAATGAAATTATCCATAGGGACTAGAAGAGTAACTAGTCAGTAGAGAAAACTCTCTATAACGAGATGAACTTCATAATGCCATGCTAATACAAAAATTATGATGACAAATGAACTCAATGACTTTTTGCTCTATTCAAAGGAGAAATGATTGTTGCCAATATAATATAATACTCCCTTCCCACCTGTATTTTTTTTGTTTTTTCATAGACAAATGAATGCTATGATATAGAGGATGAAACAAATTTCGCAAGTAAGAAAAACTAGTTCCAACAGTGGAACATACCTATGCTCAATGCAAGGAGATGTATGTGGGAGATGGGCAGTCAGGGGAATATTCCCTCCTAGGTACAGGGTGTCAAATTGCGAAGGATATAAATGAGGCTCTTCTTGGTTGAGGATGAAAAACTGTCGAGGCAAAAATTTTACAACGCAAAGCGAGAACTGGCTATATGATCAATACTGCAAGCAAGGGAATGAGATGCAATCAGAACTTAATGCCAAAAAATGTCCTTTTTTATGAACTTTAGTATATTTGGTGTGAAAAAGAGAT
The DNA here is from genome assembly GCA_010110895.2 of Picea sitchensis. Lineage (NCBI taxonomy): Eukaryota > Viridiplantae > Streptophyta > Pinopsida > Pinales > Pinaceae > Picea > Picea sitchensis. The sequence continues at coordinate 20,902 of SNQJ01S0075353.1, read as the reverse complement.
AAACCTATGACAAATAGATGTCCTTTCAAATCCAATTTATGAGTGTGAAAGAGACAAGTTCACTCAACAATCTTTTCATTTTTTAGACAAGTCAAAAAAGAGCTTAAATCAGACTCACTTGGGATATTCTAGGTGGAAAGTCATGGGGGAGGCCAAGTCTCATGTGCTGGAATTCTATGGAATGCTAGTATATTACGAATAGCCGACATAAGCTTGGGAAAACCCAAAGCTCTCCAAGTCGAGGAGGATAAATCACTAGCATAGGATATTGTCTTTGTGATATATTGGATAATATCTCTTACTAGAAAAGACATAGGTGGGGGCATTAGATACCCCACAAGACCATCCCAATCAAAGGGAACTTCCTCAGGACTTGAAGGGAGAGTACTCGGGGAGAGAAAAAATCTCTCGTTCTCAGAAGGAGAGTTATTAGTAATGCTGACAATATGGTTGAACGATGCATCACCCTCCAAATGGAGAGTTGGACTAATAAGAGATTGCACTGGTATGACCACTTCTTCAATTCTAGGTTGAAGAGGATGCATCATAATAGGGATAGGGGAAACATCACCCTCGAGAATGGGGGTATGGTCGGAAGAGGATTGCAACAAATTTACTGCCGTGTCAATCAAAGGAGAAATAGGGTGTGGGGAAGACACAAACACTCCAGAACCCAAAGGGCCCTTAGGTGAGAGCCACACTTCTGGTATCCCAAAAGTAGTTGGACATAAATGAGTAAGTTGATCTCCTTCTCAATTCTTGTAAATAAATTTAGTCTTACGTCTAAGATGTCTAGGATTCTTTATGCCCCCAACATCATTCCCAATGACCGGTGACATGCTCTCAGTGTGACTAGTAGAGGTGAGAGATTCATCTCCTACATGATGTACATAGGTTGGAGATGTCACATTGACATGACTTGTGGTGACTAGAGTGATGCCCCCAACATGAGTAGTAGCGGTTGGGTGCGGGTTTTCAACATGACTTGTAGAGGTTTTTGACCCATCTCCAACATGATTGGTAGAGGTTGGTGATGGAGCTCCAGTATGGCTGCCAGTGACTGGACTAATGGTGGGTTGTGGCATTTTATACCAAGGTCCAGGGAAAGATTGTTTTAGAAGCATTGCAGGCTAGGAAGGATCCTGGTTTACCCCCTATCCCTTTCCAAAAAGGTAGTATCTTCCGCCTAATTGGTCCAAAAGGGATTGTACGGGAATCATCATTGAAGTTTGTGAAGATACAAAGGTATGACAATGATTATTCAAGTGAGGATATATGTCACCCCCATGTGAAGAGGTTCCATGAAGAGGGTAGCCTAAACCGTAAAACTGATTCTCCCCATATGAAAGACCCGGGGATATATGATGACCTGCCATGAGAAACGTGTTCAAAGGAAGAGGCATGGAGGATGAAGGATACACAGATGGGGTGTAATGAGAAGAATAATCACCCATTTGAGTACTGGCTCCTGAAGGAGCATATCTAGGACTGGATCTATAACAGGGGAGGTTCCAACCTCCCATAGTGAAATTTGGTTGAGGGACATGACTCATATCAAACAAAGATCTAAGCAGCGGGGCCATGGTACCCCCAGATCCAATGCTAGGATTCATATAAGTGGGCCAGGCAGAGGATGGAAAGGTTGAAGGTGCATTCAGAATATCAACAAGAAAATGACTAGAGACCCAAGGCATGGACTGAGCGTCATAATTATGCATACCATTATGAAAAGTGGAAGGATTCATCCCCATGAAATGAGTGAACATCATGGGGAGGGGGGTAGCATTAAATGAGGGAGCCAAAGGAACTCCACTATCCATGATAATGAAAACTTAGTAAAAAATCCAAAGGCCAACTAGTAATCAAAGAGCACACCAAAAATCAAATGACCAATATGCACACAAACGGGGTAAAGTGATGAAAGTGACCTCCCTCTCTAAAGAAAGTATGTCTCGCCTAAGAGGGTCATGAGACTCCCTACTAAATATAGGAGGTAACAAAATCAGTTATAAGGGCCCTTGTGGGATTAACAACTAGTCATTCAGATCCTCCCTGGAGAGGTAATCCTCCATAAAGGTTGTGTGTTGTCTAACCCTTATCTGACCTAGGGTACCTGCAGAATAACCCCTGAAAGTAACCTATGTGGCACCTAAGTCAAGAAACTAAGCAACCAATGTATAGCAAATGCACATGTGAGAAGTCGTAAGTCAGGTCCACCATATGGGCAGGGTAGAAAATCCCTAAACCTTGAAAGTACTACCTCTCATGGATGTAAATGCACTAGAAAGATCCTGGGATACGAATAGATCTGCAGAAATATCTCTGACGCTAAGAAGGTATCGGGGGGATATCCCTTCAACCAACCTCACATGACCTCTTGATTAAATCCGGTGTAAGAAGAGGCTCCTAATATTATCGATTATACAATGGATTTCTCCACTCCCTTTGTCAGACACATATGTTGATTTAATTACCTTGGAGAAGTTTACTCACAAAATCCTATTCCAAGGCACTAAATCCTAAGCTAGTTTGTGCACCCTAGAAAATAAAATCGTGACTAATCAATTTTCAATTATAGCGTTAATTTTAGTGGTCGTGCTTACTCAAAAAGGTATGGTAGTGAAACTCATGATGTTGTGACTCAACAAGTAAAGTAAATATGAATACAATGCAAAGTACTAACTTCAATTTTCAATGAATGATATGCTTCTTAAAACAAATGCAATTTTCGATTTCAACACTGCAATTCTAAAGTAAAAAAGAAATCTTTCTTTACATGCACTAAGCTAATGACAAAGACTCAAAAGATCAAAATCCCAAGAAATGAAAAATGCCTAATATTTTTGTATTTGCAATATAAGAAAAATGAAAATGCATGGACTAAACAACAACCTGATATATAAAAAAGCTATTATGTATAGAAACATATAACTCAAGTAGGATACCAAGAAGCAAGACACCCAGCCCAATGTACAAGGAAAATCAAAATGAAAAGGTGATGAGAAAGACTCTGCCCAAAAATTCAACCCCAGACAGGTTTCCTGTCATCCCACAGACACTTAAAAGTCACTACAGAGACCCAAGAAGACTCATCAAACATAAAATCCCACCCAACAACCAACAAACCTACCATACAAGAAAAGAAGGTTGTTGTACATGACTTTTCAAGGAAACAGAGCGTATGTCCACAGCTTGGAGAAGGACAACCCCCGTATATACGCGACTGTCAAGCAAACAACCATGTATATGTTTCAAAAACAAAGCTAGGCAAGGGAGAAGGATGAAAAACTCAGACCCAGAGTGAACAAAGGATATCAAGCAATGATACAACAAGAAAAAAAATAGGAACGAAATAAATCTAAGGAGAAAAACACTCCAAACCCTAAGAAAGAAGATTCAATTCCCAATATGGTCGTCAATTCTGTTATGAGAAAAGCCTCTCTATGGCTAGGATAAACCACAACAGATGGAAATGACTGCATAAATCAACTCTATTCTCAATTATGCTATGTAAACAATATTCTAGAAAGACAAGATAAAAGGCCTACCTCGTCTAGACGTTCGATGAAGTCTACCATTGAGCACTTGACCCAAAGCAATAAACCTGCAACTAGTTCTCAAAAACCAAGAAAAGAAAGCATATGGTGATAATAAATTATGTTATCACATTCAATAGCATAATCCAATAATAAACATGACAAATACACCCATGGAATAATAATTCAAATATTTGCAAGATATCAATTGGATGGGAAAAAAGTATTTCTATTAATATATGATCAGCATAAGTGAAAATGTTACAGACTTCTGTGTCGCCACGATTCAGAACCGAGAAACTAAGTTCCTTCCAGCGGGGCCTCCACCACTTCAATCCTCCACCAAAGGCAAGCTCATAGAAGAGAGACAATAAAGTTTTCAATCAACAAGGTAAGATCTTGGGGGATGAAAACTGTGTTTAGACTTAAAGGAAAAAGGGATACAGACTCAATATGAAGTAAATAATTTCTCCAGATTAACTTTGTTCTCAAAGTTGAATTCTTTCTCTTCTTTTCCATAGATCGAAATTGGCCACTCTATAGCCTTCAAATGGAACTGAAGGGATGATTTAGAATGTTTCCAGTATATGGAAGGCCAAGGATCATAGATCTCTTGTCGTGACATGGAAGCCTGACACCATTTTTCATTTTTGGGCACAAATCCCAATGTACATGGGATGTAGTGGTGCGGCCCGCGTATACACATTTTGTATAGTAGGCAAGGTGCGTACATGTGGAAAAAATGTATTTTTAGCTATGGGATTTGAAAAAAGGGATGACAAGTATGCATAGTGAAATGGAGAAAGGCCTTCTATGCAAGATCGCATAGGGTGAGGAAAATATTTCTATAACACCTCATCACTTTATTCTTTTCCTTTTTCCTTCAATGAAATTTCATTTGAAGGTTTGTGTTGATGGGATATTTCCCCCATGACTTTGGGTCAACTCACAACAGATCAATACCAGATTGAGAAGACTGAAATCTTCCTTCACAAACAAATGTGCAAACTGAAAAAATAAGTATTTTTTTCTAGGAGAGTATGGAAAGAGAGAAGGAGAAAGTTTGAACCTAAACCCTTCATTCGATGTCTATCCCTACTCCTGATTTTTGAAGCACTCCTGACCTTTGTCGAAACAATCCTGCAAAAAGAAATCAATACAAACACTACAATGAGTTAGTTACGTAATCAAGTATTATATATATCATGTATTATATCCAAATCAAGTATGGAGAATGATAACACACAATATTGCAATGAACACAAAATTGGAGAGAAAGAGAACTCTTCTATTAACACCAAATATCAAATTTATTTACAACTTGACTCGCTTTTGGCACCGATTCATAGCCAACCACTTGGGTTCCTCTACAGATTCCTCAAGATTCTACTTAGAAATGAGGCTCTTCCTTGAATATCCCAATAAGGATAAGGAGAAAACTTATGACTATATAAGAAGGAAGAAGCACTAGAAAAGGAGTTTCTAGGTTGTGGGATGATACTCAGAGGAAAAAGGAATAGGGAAGCTTTCTAGATCTCAACAAAATAAAGTTACACCAAAATACATGTCCCCATTCAAACCCTTAATGGTTTTTTTATATCTTCCCCAAAGGGTTTAGGGAAGTCAGAATCCATTTTGTACGAGCATGGGGACATTGGGAAATGATCCCAACTGAAAAAACCCACCCGAAAACTTGGAATTATTTTATTTTTCATTATCTTTTAGGGAATCTATGGGTTTGATACTAACAAGTTGCAAATGTCTACATGTTTCATCAAAGGAGCCCGTAGATATGTGAAAAATACATGTTTTTTAGATAATTTGGATGAGGAAAGTTGGGAATTTGCTTAGCAATATAAGGGAAAGGGTTATGCCATGGAATAAATGCATAGGTGTGTCATTTTTTGCCATAACATATGCCCCCTAATGTGTGAGGTTAGAAGGAAAAAAAAATAGTCGAAATACATTATAAACTTTGATAGGCGAGGATGCATTAAACTAAAATCGTGAAGGTGTTGAGGTCGATGGGAAGATATATGTTGGAAGGAAGGAATTAAGGAATCCTTCATCAACCAACATGAGGGGTTGTGGAAGGCCAAATATTTGGAAGAAATCAGATGAAGAGATAGATACTTGTGATGATGTGATTGACTTGCTGACTCAAGAAAGTTGACCTGTAAGGTCAAAGACTAACTGCAGAATGACTGACTCATGTTGAAATGTTTCCTTGAATAGAATAATGACACATTATGTGACTTAGGAAGCATGGACCATAAACTGGGATACATTTGTGATACATGAGGCATCACCAAACGCTCCATATGGTTGGAAGAATAACAAACTAGAGGAGGTAAAACTGAAAAACAAGAAACAATCTCTTAAACCCATACTAGACCCAAAATGATGAGATACTGATTCAATATTGTGATTTGTTCAAGGGTGACATGACTGTTGCCAACACATGAGACAAAAAATTCCCCCCCTTCTTTTTGGTTTTTATTTTTATTTTTTTGGTCTTTTTCATATTATTAAATCCTGAAAAAGAATAAAATAATGCTATAGTACAATGGAGGAAATGAGTGTCATGGGCAAGAAAACTAGTCCTAGAGTGCAAGGAACATACCTATGCTCAATGAAAGGAAAACATGTGTAGGATAAGGACACTTAGGGAATACACTCTAGTTTCTTGATTGGTTACACTGGCATTACTGTTGGCCCTTGACCAAGTTTTGAGGATTCTTGGTCATTTTCGACCATTTTGGGACTTCGACAGGTTGTCAAAGGCGGAGCACAATACGAAGTGGATATCGTGGGATCTCAACCCATTTTTAGGGATTTTTGGGTTTTGGGGGCTTATGTAACGGGTATGGGATGTCGGCCCATGGGTTTACCCATGTTTAGACCTATTTTGTAAAGTATAAATAAGTAGCTAGGTGATGTAACAAGAGGCCGGTGTGCTAAGTGCTAAGTGTTAATTTCTAAGTGCAAGTGGTGACTGTAATGGCCTTGTGCATGCTGTGTGAGACTTACAGAACTAAGTGCAAGTGACTGAAGAGACTGTATGTAGGCTTTGTGTTGTAATCTAGCTTAGAGAAGGAAGATCTAACGAAGAGTGCTCAGATCTCTTGTCCCCTATGAAGTTGATCTTGAGGCTCTGTGCATGTAAGAGGATTGAAATAAGCTAATAAATAAKATGAAGAGTTGGTGGATGTAACCCCAGGGTGGGGSTGAACCACGTATATCCCGTGTTGCGAATGCTTCGTGCTTTTGGTTGTTTTTTTGTTTATGTGATTCAATGCTTAGTGTGATGTTAGATTATAAATGAATTTGATATGATAGATTAGTGTTGAATGATGTGAATGAATTCTAGATATAATCTCTATTTGTATGATTAGTGCTTGGATCTATTGAATCTGTATGAATACTGCGTCGGTCTGTTGATTAGGGTTTGACTGTGTTGTAGAATAAACTAGGTATTGATGAGATATAACTGTTAAGTGTTCTTTTAAGGTGTTACAGTCATATATCTATGTCCCAGCTAAGGTTCCTGACATTGGAATCCTACAACCACCCCTGCCTCTACCTCAGGTGAGACTTCATCCGCTTTGCAGGTGTTGCCGACAGGGCCAGTAGTTAGGGTTTTGTTGGTGTGTTGTTGTAGCATTGAACCCTGGGTCTGCCTCTGTGCCAACAAATGGTTCCATTGCTGGGACCTGAAACTGTGATTACTGGCAACTGAGAAAGAAGAAGCTATGTGCGAATATTGGGACTTAAACTGTGATTGTTGTGAACTAAGGAAAGAAGGAGCTTTGTGCGAAGATATGACCTGAAACTGTAAAATCTCTGTGCGTAGATCTGTTTCCCTAGTGCGCAATATTCTACTTTATCTGTGAAGCTCTGTGCTAAGAAAAGAAGTCCCATCTGAAGAAAAGAGGTAAAATCTGAACGCTTTGTGCTCTAATAGAGGTAAGAATAGTGAAAAGCTTTACATCTGGAAGCTTTGTGCTCTATTGAAAGTAAGATTAGTGGAAATTTTTGTTTCAAGATTCTGGTTCTACGTATGTTTGATAAATGTTTTCCCAGCCTAAAAATTAGGGCACAACTAGAAGAAAAGAGGTTGCATATGAGTAGATTTGATAGAAATAATGAAATATATGTTATACCTATGCATAGAAAGAATGTTTGGACTAACAAATGGATGCAGGATCCTAGAAATATTTATTTTCAGTTTAGCTACTATGATTCTAGTGCATAGTATAGGAAGGGATGGGGATCATTTAAAAGAAAGAGAGGATTAAATCTTTGTTACAATTGCAGAATACCGAAACATCCTGCTAAGGAATGCCCTGGTAGAAGACCTAGTTGTCTTTGTTGTAAATCTATGGATCATGAAGTTCTGGATTTCCCTAGAATGATTGCTAAGGTTGAAAGAATGAATATGAGACAAGAAGACCTTGAGGAAGGTCAAGACACTAAGACCATGGAAGAACCCCAAAATGAATTAGAGAATTTATTTCTGCAAATGAAAGAAAGCCTGAATGATCACCAAAATATCAACTTATCAAAGATCTTCAAAGAAAAAGAGTACATAGAAGAAAGAATAGGAGACTTCAACATAGACTGTGTTCTAGATGAAGAAACACAGGTGAATATTATAACAGAAATAACTTGGAAAACCTTAGGAAATCCTTCTATGATTCCTTCATTGGGGGGAATAGGATTGTTTAGAGGAAACCTGATAAACCTATGTGGAAATCTCACTCAGATATCTATGAGGGCTCATGGAACTTTGACAGAGGAAGAATTTGAAGTTGTTAAATTTATTTATAACAATGCCCCATTTTCTATATTACGAGGAAAACCTTGGATTGAGAGGGATTAGGACAGAAGGAAAGAAGAAGAAATCTTAGAGAAGAAGAAGCAATAATTGAAAGATTTCATGACTAGGAGGATCACACACTTGATTGAAGAACAGGAGAACAGATCGAAGCTATTTAAAACTAGAGACTTGGATGTCGACATTGGAAGAACACAAGAAGACTCATAGAATACTAAAGCACCTACCCCAGAAGAAGTATTTCCCTTGAATCCTAGGAAAGAATCTCAACAATGCGAAGTTACTATGCCAAGAGGAGATAAGAATTAGAATGGAAAGAGGAATACTGAGACGAATCTCAATGGAAGACAGGATAGAAAACTAAGAAAGAAGAGATCAAAGATTGGAAAGTTATAGAAGGTTCCAGAGGGAACTTCGCAGAAGGAAAATTTACAAAAATGGCACTTCGCTAGGATATCAGAACAATGTCACCTGGCACTTTGCCATGGCGAAGCAATATAGCCATTGGAAATAGTATAACCATTAGACTGATACCTCAAGTGGGTTGAAAGGAATTTATGGTCAGAAGGCTCGTCATCAAACTGTTGGGACCGTGCCATAACGGACTGAACTAAATTAATGAAGGCTTCTCACCCGTTGGAGAGATATGTTTCTTAGTTATCTACTTATTTCTTCAAACCTTTCACCGAGAACACTTTTTCCAACTGTGATTATCTAAGCTCAAAGATTAGTTGATTTCACACAGTGATCATCGAGCTATTTCTATCCATCCCATTGCATTGAGTAGTTATTCTTCAAACCTTAAATATTCAACCACGAGCATGATTGTCCGAAGAACTTAGCGCAGTTGAAGAGTTTGTGAAGGAGGTACTCTTCGACCTCATGACTAAAAGAGTAATTTATGAAAGAGTAATGTCTGAGGGTATACACATGTCATTGACAACAGGAGTGCAATCCTCTCCATTGACTGCTCGTGGATCTGGACCATCCCGAACAACAATGGAAAAGAGAACCAAGCACAGAGATGACCTAACAAATGTGAAGGTAATACCGACCATATTACCCGACTACATCCCACTACTAGATGGCGCGGTGAGATGTGATAGTGTACCAAGAGATTTTGAGTACACCATGGTTATTGTGTACCTCCCAAAGGGGATACGTGCAGTTCGAGCGTAGTAGGACAATATCAGAGAATTGAAGTTCAATGACTTCAACTTAGGGGACAGAAAGAACCATAGTACGCTCACCCTGTATAAATACTTGACCAGGATGAAGGGGAAGAACTCGAAAATAATCCCCCAGCCATGGACGATGAACCTCGCACAGTCCACCCTGTTGAATGTAATGAAAATCCCACTCTTTGGAAGGAACCAGAAAGTTAACGCATGTGTCAAGATCCTACTTTCATGTTACCATAGTGGCTACTTATGGCTAGACTTTTGTATCACATTTGATCCGACATTGATCCATAAGATCACCGTATTGAGTATGCAAGGACCCGACCCATAGGATTTCTATCCAAGAAAAGCCACAGATTGCATGTTAGCATAGAAGATCAAGGGCACATATGACAATGATGAGAAGGGGATGCGAGGCTACAAGGTAGCCTCCATCCATAATGGCATAGTGCACCTAGCATGTTAGTTAATTGCAAGAAAGCTAGTAAGAAAGAATAGACCCACACAGGTCATAGGATTTTTTGTTGACATCATGGGGAAATGCCTGGAATGAATACAAATGAACTAGGTGAAGTACCTAGTTAATCATCTAGAATTAGACTTCCACGAAGCACATGATCAGGGCTACGAGTTCCACTTTAGTTGGATCCTGATCCTCACCGCGTTTGTTGCTTGGGATATGCTAGAAGGTGTGATCTTCCCAGACATTGAGCCATTCGAGCCGCTTGTTGCGAAGTTCACCGCATTTGTTGCTTGGGATATGCTAGAAGGTGTGATCTTCCCGGACATTGAGCCGTTCCTGGTACTCGAGTGATATGGGAAAACAGTGGCAGTCAAATGTTGTCTTTCACACATACTACCTCCAGCTGAAGAGGGATATCGAAGTTGAACCTCGCATGACGAAGAACACCCTACAGTGCTTCCAACCCATCATGAAGTTCTATGCAGATCGAAACTTCATCTATATTACTGCATGAGCAAATGAACATAAGGAGGAGCTTCAGTCATATTACAAGCTCACAAAAGAGGACCTCGTAGAGATAACTAAGGAATGGTCAGATGACTTCTGTATCCCCGCTGACCCTGCAGAGATGTTTGATCCTGAACTTGATAGCCCGGAGGTTGCCCACATAGAACATGACACACACAAAACTTGAAGAAGGAAGAAGACCGAAGAAGTCCAAGACTTAAGAAGCACCTCAGAAAATACTGCTTCAGTATCACCTGACCAAGGGGGTGATGATGAGGTAGAAGAGATCAATGGCAAAGAAGATGAGAAGAAGCAAGGAAAAATAACACTGCCTAGAGATGAGGTTGATCCCTTGAAGAAGAGGAAGGTTTCTCCCCCAAAACCCTCTTCCTAGAAGAAATCCAGAGCCATCGTGACTAAGATGAATACTTTGCTCACTATCAATGACTTTGACTTCATAATCGTAGTTGTAAATGATGCCTCATAGGAAATATTGCAGAAACAAGAAGCCAAGAAGGAGGATATGTATGACAGAATTGAGGTCGAACTCTGAAGGGTAAAATAGGACCTTCAGTCTAGTCATGCAGTGTCCACTATGCCCCTACCATCAGGAAAACCAGATTTGGGAGATGAGCCATCCCAACTCCATTGACTAGCTGATGCAACTGAAGCTCACCTTCGTCGTGCACAAGAAGAAACGGATCAAGCCACCCAAGCCTTGAAGCATGTGAAAGAAATACTCGTAAAACAATGCTAACTTGCAGAGAAGTAGAAGGTTGTTCTCCAGATGAAGTTTGAAAAGGAGAAAGCACAGATTCAACAAGAAAAGGAACACTTGCTCGCAGAGCAACTTGAAGTGAAAGAAGTAGTCAACAGAGCACTCCACTCTGTGATGGGATTAGAGCCAAAGGAATAATATCAAGTCAAGCATCAAGTAGAGAAACTCACAGAAGCTATCCAGTAGCTACAACAAAGAATAATGTTGGTTGTGGAGCCTGATTATCTTCTGATTTATGGAATACTTACTTTTAGCTTTGTTTATACCCCATGAAATATTTACACCCGAAGTATGTCCACTCTTCCGCGGAAGTGAAAAGGAGAATTACCCCTCTAGCGAGGAGTTCGGGGGCCTATCCTAAATTTTGGGGTCTACAGGGAATAGCGGGCCTGAAGAAAAAACTGTAAAAGTATATTGTAATTTCATTGTAATCTGGGCCGTTCATTATAAGTCCTTGAGATCTATGATAGGAGTATGTTAGGGTTTTCCTAGAAAACCCTCTTTTATGAAGGAAATGTATAACGTGACTATGGATGGTGGCAAGTATTGTATACGAGAGAGGATACTTTGTGAGAGAAAAGAAAGAGGAAGTTACAAGCGGGGATTTTTAGGTTGTATCCCTTCATTTGGCGGATAATAATAAAGGAAGGACACGGCAATTTCTGGTGGACGTAGCCCTGCTTGGGTGAATAAGTAAATAATAATAAAGGAAGGACCTGGCAATTTCTCTGGTGGACGTAGCCCACACTGGGTGAACCACGTAAATCTATGTCTCTCTTGTATTGTGTGTCTTCTGTGTTTTGTTTCTGCATTTGTTTTATTTTAGTGCTCCGCGGTCCTATTTTTCTAACAAATAACATACTCAAAGCTCCGCACAATGCCCGACACCCTGTAGGATGTGAGAGATCAAAGAGATGCAATTGCTTGAAGCACAGTTGAGAGAATAAAGGTCTTTTCCATGGAATGAAAGAAAATAAGTGATCGTAGTGCCCAGAATTATGAGTGAATCACTTAGAACCTCGAGCTAAAGGAACTAGAGTTGCAGCTCCAGGAGGCGAAGCAACAAGCAGAAATAGTACAGGAGCAGTTGAAGCCCCTGTCATCCATTGAGAGGATGAAGTGATCCCAAGAACAATGTAGTTCTTAATAACAGGTCCATACCATTCAGAGTAGAGTCATGGAAGTGACTCATAGGCTCCAACCTGTACAGGATGAGGCTTTCTAGCTATTCACAGAGATCGAAGGCCAAGGAGCAGAACTGGAGCAAGTTGTCACTGCATATGAACAATGCTTAGAGGGACCTGTCAACGAAGTTGTTATCCAAGAGTTCATTGAGAAGGAGGCCATGTCATAGAAACAAGTTGAAGTAGCTCGATCCAATCTCGAGGATTTTGAAGAAGATCTACACAGCTTAGAGTGACTTGGGACGAGTCACAGGTGAGTGTTGGGGGCATGTTGGCCCTTGACCAAGTTTTGAGGATTCTTAGTCATTTTCGACCATTTTGGGACTTCGACAGGCTATCAAAGGTAGAGCGCAAGATGAAGCGGAGATCACAAGATCTCAGCCTCTTTTTAGGTCTTTTTTGTTTTTTGGGGCTTATGTAATGGGTATGGGATGTCATCCCATGGGTTTACCGATGTTTAGGAATATTCTATAAAGTATAAATAAGTGTCTATGTGATGTAAGAAGAGGATGGTGTGATAAGTTCTAAGTGTTAATTGCTAAATGCAAGTCGTGACTGTAATGGATTTGTGCATGCTATGTGAGACTTGCAGAGCTAAGTGCAAGTGACTGAAGAGACTGTATTTAAGATTTGTGTTGTAATCTAGCTTGGAGAAGGAGGATCTAGTGAAGAGTGCACATATATCCTATCCCCTGCGAAGTTGATCTTGAGGCTATGTGCATGTAAGAGGATTGAAAGAAGCTAATAAAGAAGACGAAGATTTGGTGGACGTAGCCCCAGGGTGGGGGTGAACCACATATATCCTGTGTTGTGAATTCTTTGTGCTTTTGGTTGCTCGTTTTTTATGTGATTCAATGCTTAGTGCGATGTTAGATGATAAATGAATCTGATATGATAGATTAGTGTTGAATGATGTGAATGAATTCTATATCTAGTCTCTATTTGTATGATTAGTGCTTCGATCTATTGAATTTGTATGAATACTATGTTGGTCTGTTGATTAGGGTTTGACTTCACTGTAGAATAAACTAGGTATTGATGAGATATAATTGCTAAGTGTTCTTTTAAGGTGTTACAGTCACATATCTATGTCCCAGCTAAGGTTGCAGACAGTGGAGTCTTACAACCACCCCTGCCTCTTGTTACACATTTTTTTGTCATCCCTATGACCGTTAATGATGTAAACTTATCTGTTGCCTTCAGAGGAGTCAGTGGCCTGAGTTCGTGAAGAAGGAAGGGAGAATAACTTTTCCTGAGAAAAGAAGTTGCATTTTCCTTTGTAAAAACCCTATAAAAAAGGAAGTTCACAGGCTGCATTATATCTAGGGTGCGATAATGCTTGATTCTCACAGGCTGCATCATATCTAGGTCGCGAGGAGTTCGCAGTCTGCTCTATAGGCAGGGTGCGAGAATGCGTACACATGGGAAAAATGAGCGTTTTCTTGAATCTTTTAGAAGGATAAACTGTTGAAAGGTTTACAGATGAGAGTAAGCTTGTCATTGATGGCAAGAACAACAATGGAAAGAATAGTGATAATGGAAGAGGAGGAGCAACAGTGAACATTGGATCTTATTCAAAATCCCCGATGATCATCATATATGAATTCATAGAGGAGTAGCACGCATTAGATGAGAATAGATCTTGGGCATTCGATCTAAGCGTGGGGTACATCCATTTTTAGATCAGGGAGGACCTGCACGTTCATTACATGACGAAGTGGCGAAATCGCGAAGCGGGGAAATCGCGAAGATGGAGAAAATTGCGAAGTGGTGAAATCGCGAAGTGGCTTAATAGCTGTGGGGTATCTATGAAGGCTCAATAGCTGTTAGATATGGTGAAGCTGCAAGGTGGATAAGTCCAAGAGTCATCCAACTCTCCAAAGCTATGAAGGAATCCTGACCATCCATCGGGGACAATCATGGACCGTTGATCAAGAGGACGCATGGCGAAAGATTAGAGCACCACAAAGACTCCATTTTGGAGTCTCGCCTATCGTGACTTGGAGTGACGAGAATATCCATCCAAGGATCAGTGAGATGTGAGATCATGAAAAGATCAGGACCATCAGATCACCAAGAATGGGGATCGCATCTGGTACAAATGTCGAAATACCAAAAAGGTGAAATGTCACTATAATCCAATGGTGCAGATGAAACTGAAGGATATCGGAGGGATACTGTTGCACGTCAAAGTGTAACTTCCAGAAACCACTGATGGTTTCTACCAGAGGACTCAAATACACTTCAGGGTGATTGACAGAGGAGATGAAGAGTCTCTGGGAATCTTCAAGAGGGATGAAGATGCTCATGGACGTGATTGATAGCTGGATGAGCATTGAAGCCTGTAACTGGAACAAAGAAGGTGAGCTCATTTTTCATAGAGAAGAAAACGAGTCACAACTGCCAGAGAGGCTGAGGAATCTCAACATAACATACAATGATCCTGAATGAGTGGAAAAATGGCCAGAGAAGATGAAGAGTCACGATGATGATCAGATAGAGCACTCGAGTTGTGGAGGATATAGGTGCGGTATGAGTATGCAGAGGTATTGCGCAGATTGCATGCACAAGGTGCACAAAAGCTATAAATACATAGTACAAAGAAGAGATGGGGTTTTTGTTGTTGTTGTTGTTGCTAGAGTTGTTGTGGATGTTGTTGTTGAAGGTGATTCATGCATGAAGAAGGACCAGAGTGCAACAGCTGAAAAGAATAGAAGACATGGTGCATAGAGCATAAAAAGAAGAAGAATAGAATGGGCAGTGGATGCATGCTGGAAGAAAGTGAGGAATTTTGAGTAGCAAAAATCTTGCAGAACAGTGATGAGATTGATAAGCTATTATTGAACACTATATCAATGTAATAGGTTTCAATATTTCATATTCATAATCCAAGGTGGTTGGGAAGTGCTAGGGAGGATTGGTGTCCTCAGAGGTTCAAGTGGGGGC
This sequence comes from Picea sitchensis, assembly GCA_010110895.2. Taxonomy (NCBI): domain Eukaryota; kingdom Viridiplantae; phylum Streptophyta; class Pinopsida; order Pinales; family Pinaceae; genus Picea; species Picea sitchensis. The sequence goes on along the minus strand of SNQJ01S0075353.1, from coordinate 5,470 downwards.
TTGAACATAGGGAGTTGGGTCTTCCTTCTAGTTGGTGCTAGAGAACCCAGGGAGTTGGTGCTTCCTTCTAGTTAGTGCTAGAGAAACTAGGGAGTTGGCGCTTCCTTCTAGTGGGTGCTAGAGAAAAACAGAGAGTTGGTGCTCTCAGCAAGTTGCATCTTGCAAAACAGAGGTTGTAGCCTCACAATGACTTGGTGCTCAAATGTATGATAATGTAAACAATGTAAATAATACTTATCATATAAAGAAGAAGAGGTTTTTACCCTGTATGGGTTTCCTTGGGAAATAACTGTCTTTGTGTTTCTCATATATGTGACTGATGTTGAATGTGCCATTGTTCATTTCCCTGCATTATTGTGATCATCATTGAGTCCCTTGTAAATATTTTAAAAGAAGCATAATTGTTTAAGCACGGTAACAACTGATTCACCCCCCTCTCAGTTGTCCAACAGAAACTTCCATGGTGAGGTGGCATCTGAATGGTTTGGATCTTACTCACTTTCATGATTTAGTGGGATCATCCTAACCTCCTCACCTTATCCTCTTCAGCTTATAGAAGGAGAGGAGCTCTCATGGAGAAGGGCTAAGTTGTTTTTGGCTTGGGATTGTTAGCTTGGTTAGAGTGGCTTTGAGATTTTCTTTGTCAATATAGATTGTGAGTAGCTATCAGATCCATGGTCTCAAAATCCTTGGAGCAAGAAGTGTGTGGGGAATGAAGGACAATTGGAAGGGACCTTACGACATCAAGGCCATGGTTGTAATCTCTCTTTCACATTTAATATGATACAATAATATGATTCTTTCCTATAAACCTTGTTGTGTTTTATTGTATGATTCCTTGATCACATACATAGGTTTATATTGAGTTTATGCTATTACTATCACTTCGGTTGGTTGCGTTCTTTTGCAAGTCCATCATTGTATGAGCACTGGAATGAAGCTAGGATGGCAATAGTGAGAGGAAGCAATGTTTAAATGGTATGTCACCTATCCCTATTTAGTTAGTAAATTCAATATTTAAAACTTAAGGAACGCATCATGTTCTAGTGTGTTTTGTTCTAGATCTAGGTGGATCTAGGAAGATCAGTTAGTGTCCACACCTACCAATTTATCCAATAACAAAATTGGCGACCACACTGGAGAACAAATTGTTTCCTAGTTAGTCTAGTTTCCCTTCCTTTGATTGCTTGTTTTCTGGTTTCTGAGTCTATGGGACATTCATCCAAACTCTCTAGATCTAGAAGTTCACTTAGATTCCCTGTCCTTTTTCAAAATTTTATTTGATTATAGACATTCTCGCACTGTACCTCTCTACAGCCTGTGAAAACCATTGATTTTCACACCCTGCTGTTAGATCCATTGTGAACTTCTCGCACCCTACTAGTGTCTAGCCTGCGAGAATACCTAATTCTCGCACTGTACTCTACTGCTAGGCTGAAAAAATGTTTGTAAACTTTTTAGGATTGGGTCTTGTCATCTTTTGATGACCTATTTTTTCTTTGATCAGCTGCATTGAGATTTTGGACCCTATATTGATCTGTTTACAGTCTGCTTGACATTCTTTGAGTTCCTTTTAGCCATCTTTGCTTTGTTTGGTTTTGAAGGATTAGTCTCTTTCTTTGAGTGTCTTTCAATTACAAAGCATGTGTTTTCTTTAGAATTGTTTAGGGAAAGATCAAATTTCTTCTGAATAGTTCGCTTTAAAAGAAAACTTTTAGTTTGGGGTTCTTTGTTTTAACAAAGTTCATTATTGCTTTTAGTGAAATTTTTGAAACAAAAAGATTTAATTTCTTGCTTTATATTAGATTGGGGGCATCCTTGCATTTGAAGTAGCGAAATTGCATGATTCTTGGTATTTTTTGATCTAAAATTCCAAAAAAAAATCCCCCTCATTGTTGGGGGGGGGCATGAATCGTGCATTGGTGTATAGTTCATTTTTCTCATTTCTTGAGAATCTTGATATTGATGAGTTTAATATATTTTGGGACATTGTGTATATGGGAATGATAAATGTTTTCTCCTTCTCATAGCATAGCTTTCATCAAAATGAAAAGATTGCATCTTCATCTCTTTGCATAACTTTCAAGTTGGTCAAAACACCGTATTGTTCATGCCATTTTCCTATTGAGTAACAACAACCATAAAATAAAGTGCTTATAAAAAATTGATTATACATTTTTATATTTTCTAGTAGCAAACCTACATTAGATTAGTTGTAAGGCTTTGGAATAGGTGTGAAAGATAACTTTCCAAAGCTGCATACAAACATAGTATCTTGTGATAGGGAGAGTTAAATCCACTTACTACATTTTGTCCTGGGAAGCCCTTCTAACACAAGGGTCAATCACGAGGTCGCATTGATACTGACAGAGTTACTCACCCTACTTTTTTGGTCTTGGTGTAAATATTACATGTATTATGGGGGTCAATTGATACGTATACCCACAATGATGAGTGGAATCCTTTCAAGTTGATTTCGGGATAGATACCCTTCCCTTGCGTGTGGATCGGGCCATCGAATGTTTCCCCAAGAATCATTGTAGTGATTGGCAACCTTAGTGGCCTATATCTTTAGGGTCTTTACACAAGGTGACTGTGGAGGGGAAAGTCTTCACGATACCTGGAATTGATGTTGGTCAAACTCGCTCAGGCTCTTTGGAGGGTATACCCACGATTATGTGTGGGATCTTGCACCAGGGTGTAATTCCATTAAGTAGGTCGTCAACGTAAATTTTCCACCAGGTCTATCTCAACCCCTTCTTACTTTGTTCCGATGACATTGGATTTCATCACCAACTAGTGCGCTCATTGTGAGAAGGTTTTGTTTTCTTGCTTTCTTACTAGATTTTTTAGCGTGTGTTGTTTGTTTTCCCTAGAGGACTCTAGATTGGATATTTATTTAATGGCGTCAGTTCCCGGAATGACCAATTAAGGAACCCCTACTCCAGGGGAACCTTTTGTTTTTCCTTCTTATGGAAACATTCCTCCTCCTCACATCGCTACTTTTAGCCTTCCAGGTCTCACTATTGGATTGTCGGTGTGGTTGTTTTCCACTTAGGTAATCCTGAATGTAGTAAGTGCTTTGGTCGTAAGCACTTCCCCTCAAGAACATCAACCTCATGTTGATCCTTCACTTCTTCACAAGTAAGGTCTTCTTCTCCTTCTTCACTTGCAAGGTCACCTTCCATTTCATCTTCTTCATCGAGTGAAAGTTCTGAAGATAGTAACCCGGTGAATAAGAAGAAGAAGAAAATAAAGAATAAGAAGAAGAAAATTAAGAAAGGATCCAAACTTCCAACCACTGTCAAACATGTTGGAAAACAACGAGTTACTATTAATCATGCTAGGAGTGTTGATGATGTCAAGATCAGACAAACAACCAATAAGCCCAAGTACCCTTGCATGATTTGTAAGGGTAGCCATCTTCTTAAGGAATTCCCTGGTCTATCCAAGGTTATAGAAGCATGGTCTACACATCCTCACCAACCCATGTCATTAGCCTCTGAACAACATGCTAATGAATTCCTGTCGACTAGTCACGATACAGTTGGGAAGAAGAAAAGTAGAGCCAAGTTCCCATGTATGTTATGCAAAGGGAGTCATCTAAATCATATTTTCCCTCATATGGAAGAAGCCTCAAAATTCCTGGATGACATGATTGTTTCACAGCCTCAACTTCCAGTTGCTTATCACAAGATTTCTCTCAACCCACCTGTAGTTGATGAAATGATCAATCCAACTGCTTTGTCAGTCAATATGGTTGATCATGTCGTCAATTTGGTCATGTACTTAGTCAAACCAATTGACATAGTGGTTGATCCAATCCCACCCTTGGTCAACCCCACTCTCCCTCCAGAGAGTGAAATCCAAGTGGTTGATCCGATCTCCTCCTCGATCAATCTCCCTCTCCCTATAGAGAGTGAAACTCGAGCGGTTGATCTATTTCCACCTGTCGACCCCATTTTCCCCTTGGAGAATGAAACCCAAGTGGTCAATTTGATCTCTCCATCGGTCGATACTACTCTCCCACTAGAGAGTAAACCCGATACTACCCATGTTTTTCTCATTGATACAAAATATACCATGCCGGGGGCTATTCCTCCTCCTGTGGAACCCCCTTCAAGTAATGAGGTCATCCTTTTTAATTGGGATGTTCTCATTGGACCTCGTCTTCCCTCTCACATTCCTTTCCAGATTACAGTGCAGGTTTGTGGTCAGGGCGTTCCCCAGACATTGATGGATGAAGGTGCGTCCATTAGTATTTTGTCCTCTATTGCTTGGAAGGCTTTGGGTTGTCCTTTGCTTGCAATAGTTACGCAGAATCTGTTATCTTTTAACAGAAGAACCAATCAACCTTTAGGGAACCTTCCTCATTTTCCTGTAACTTTGGGAGGGAAAACTATCTTTATTGACATCATGGTAGTCCAAGACCCCTTGGATTTCTCCTTACTCCTTGGGCGAGATTATATCTATGCCATGAAAGCTATTGTGTCTAGTTTTTTTCGTGTGATATATTTCCCTAACGATGGACGAGTTGTGACTGTTGATCAACTTTCATTCATTAACCCCAACTGGATTTCCTCCCTAAATGGTTATTATATGTAGATGGTATCGCCCCCACCACAGGTCAATTATGTGGCATTGTCGCCCATGTCTTCAACTTCTAATGACTTAGATCCAGCAGTTGACATGGTGATCTCTTCGATAGGGTTGTTAGAGCCTGATCTCTTTACTCCTGTCATGACCCTCGACATGGTGTCCTCCCAATGTGTGTTTCCTCCTTCCAATGAAGACCTCTTGGAATCCATGACCGAGTTTTGTCCCTTGACATGGTGTCATTCCGGAGCATTGTCCTCTTGGAATCCGTGATCAATGAGAGAGGTTTTGAGGATAGTTTTAGTATCTGTGAGGCAACCTCGTAAAAAATGAAACAGAGGCCTTTGAGCATGATTTTATGATTTCAAGCTCGTTAAAAAATGAAACCAAACTTGAGCATGGTTTTATGATTTCAAGCTCGTTAAAAAATGAAACCACTTACGAGGATAGTTTTTTCATCTCTATGGAAACTTCGTTAAAAAATGAAATAGAGGTTATGAGCATAGTTCTTTTTTCTGTATCAAACTCATTAAAAAATGAGATAGTTTCCCCCCTTTCTATTTGAGTCAAGTTGCAAGATACCAGATATATAAAATATGCAGAACAAAAATGAAATGCTAGAAATGACAAAATAACAGTAAAATATCCAACATAATCTTCACAATACACAGAAACGATATACGAAATAGCAACAGAAATAACACTTTGAATCAGATAGCAGTGTTCACAGGCCTCTTCGAGGGGGCAACCTCCAGTCGAGCAGCGCTCTGTTACAATAATATCCAAGCTAGGGTTCTCATACCCTCGACTCCTATTTATACTAAAAAGAAGCATCTAGAGGAAGATCCTTCTAGAAGCAGAAACTTCTATTAGG
>SNQJ01S0075352.1:43552-53936 GCA_010110895.2 Picea sitchensis | reverse complement strand
AGTTATTCATAGCTCGTTTCCTCAATGCTCGGTAATCCGAAGAAATCCTTGGATTTGATGTGTCTTTCTTCTTCCTAAAGTGAAACTGGGTGCCATATGGTGACTTAGACAAACAAATAAATCCAACATAAATATGATTTTTCAATTGTCCCTTCAACTCTTCCAATTCAGATCCAGACAATTGATAAGGAGCTCTTGTTGGTGGTCACAACCTAGGATTTAACTCTATATGTTGGTCAACAGTGCATCGTAGTAGGAGCACTTTCAAAAACTCATATGAAATTGCAAAATGACCCAACAAGTCAGTGAGATTAGGTTGAACATGATTCCCCACTCCATCCTCTCGAACTTCTCCAAAAAATGCTGCATAAAACTGTAATGCATTCCAACTTACTACTATATTCATACTCGATGTAGACACAAGTTGCACCTTTCCATTAGAATTCCTTACAGTTTTGCACACAACCCAAGCCTTCTTCTCACCAGGTATGCCCATATTGTCCATTCATGGAATGAGCATTAAATGTGTCCTCCTTAGGAAATCCTTCCCAAGATTCACCTCAAATTCATCCACAGACAGCATCATGGAGTTACCCCAACCTTCCCACTTATCAATTTGAATGTGAATTGAGGAGGAAACACAAGTTGTTTCCATTTCCTTAGAGTTTACTTCCTTCACCCCAACTCCACACGATGAGACTCTAAGTCCAAATTCCTTCACTAGCTCAATATTTAGAAACTTTTGCGTGACACCTTGATCCAGGAGGCTCTCTAGGCTCAAAAAATGATCAAAAATAAAATTCTCGGAATTGAGTGAAACTAATTCCATTGTGAAAAGCCTGTTGTGCTTATTCTGGCCATATTTTTACTTTCTCAAATGGGCCCCGTATGCAAGAGTTATCACACTATGATCAAATTCTAAAACAACTAAAAAGTCAAAGGTCAACTGGAAAAAAGTCAATGTTGACGTCATCATGACATCAACAAAGCTATTTATTGATGTTGACATGGAAGAAGCAGGGGTTGAAAAGTGGCGAACTATTACTGGATAGATGTGACAGACTTGTACCAATCCAATCTGGACACGTGGCAAAGATTTGGAAAATGTGGTGGTGCCACGTGGCCCAGGCATGGGAAGCCACGTGGCACCCAGTCAGAGAAAGTGTGGAAATTTATAGAAATGTTTGGGGGTCCATGGGTTTTGAACCCACGACCACCCACCAAGCTAGCGCTTTGGGAGATCCCTTTTACCAATGCAACAAAATTGTTACTTAATATAGAATGCCATATTAATTTTATTTGAAATGCAATGTAATACTATGTGGGTGGAAAAGGGCTAGGGCTAAGCCAGAACCCATGGTTAAATATACATATGACCACCGTCCAATGAAAAAGGGGCGCGGACCACCCATAACCACCCATGAGCCAATAAATGGACTAAGTGTGCATTTAAGGGGAGATCATGTGGAGTGGGCCATTAATTCAGGGGCTAGCACGATTTAGGGGCCAACGCTTAGCCCTTTGGGCTACCGCTTGACCAATTTTAGATTACATATGACAATTAGAGGGGGAGAGTGCCTATTCCAAAGGGGCTTAACCATATATTATGGTTTAAAAGTGGGTTTTTAACCCTATTTTTGTATTCTTTATTATTTTGCCTGATATTATGACCAGAAAGTGGTTGTTTAAGGATATCTTGGTCATTTGGAGGGGGATTTGATCCCGAAAAGAGGCCATATTCTTGGGGGAAGTTGGGATTCCTCATCTGAGCATGAAAACTATAAAAACCAGGATTTTTGAAGCTTGGAGGACAACTTTTGATGCAGGCATTTGATGGAGTAGCTTGTAATTTTTGGATGCATGTCTGAATATAAGAAAGGACGTCTTGCACAACAAATCTGAAGCATATAATGTAACAAAAAAGAGCCTATTTAAGAGAAATTTGAACATTTAAAGATCAATAAAGAGGTTCTCCAGTTGGAAGTGGGCTCAAAGACGTAGCCAATGATTGGTGAACTTCATTAGCAAGTTCTTGTCACTATTTCTCTTTCTAATTTGTTTTTCTCTTATCTTAATTTGAAACATGGTTATAAATGGATGATCTCTTTAATCATTAATAAGCATCAAGTAGAAGACACAGTTGATATTCCGCAACAAGTTAATAATTTTATGTATTCCGCATTCTTATCGATCCGATGCATAAAGTACATTAAACTAACCTGCAATTTATTAGTAATACCTTCATTTTTGGATCAAGTTTATGGTATCCAAGAATTTGGTTTTGAAGGTTTGACAGGAATTGCAAGCATTGGATGCTCACGAGAAAAAAAATCAAGCGAGGAGAAGGCCAACTTGAGGCTCTTAATAAAGAGATTCAAAGGAGACCGCATAAACATGAGATGTCTTCACTGAGAAAAATATGTTCTTTTACATATGAGGATGATTTATTTGAGTCATTAAAGTTGATGAAAGCCATGGTAGAATAAATTTATCAGGAAAGAGGACTGTGAAGAAATCCAAAAGTTGAAGGAGGTGAATCTTCAGTAAGAGTGCCAGAAGGAGGAGTTGGAGGTTGTGGACCTTTGAAACCTTCTTATCCTTCATCCTCATCATCTACGAGTGAAGAAAGTCTACATCCCTCCAAGGATAAGAAACCTAAAAAAACTCATCATTCTTTTGATATACCTTTATTAAAGTTAGATGTAAATTTTTAATTACCCAATTATGATGGTGAATTAGACGCAAAAATGATAGATAATTGGATGAGACAGTTAGAATTCTATTGCAGGATACAAAGGATTGTTGATGATGAAACAAAGATCCAACTTGCAAGTATCAAATTGGGAGGCACAACTCTCATATGGTAGGAAACAAAAACTAAGGATGATCTCAATAAAAATGGTAAAACAATCTCTTCATGGAATGACTTTATCGCTCCTTTGAAGAAACAATTCTATCCATTAGCATATATGCAACAGGAAATGATGAATTAGAAAATTTTAAGGCAAGTTAAAGGTCAAAGTGTACAAGAATATACTTACATATTTCGTAAAAAATCTTTAAATTTGGGTATTCCTTTATATACACAAGAGACACTCCTAAAATATATTGGTGGATTACATTCTTATCTCAAGAACACTATTATTATGCTAAATCCTTCTAAATTTGATGAAGTATGTGTACAATCCATTCGAATTGAATCAAGTAAAGGGAATGTTGGTGATAGTGTTTCTACAGATACTTGGCAAAGAAAGGATGTAGGGAAAATAAAAGAGAAAGAGAAGAATACAACCACAACAAGAAAGGAGAATCCTACTTGCAAGAATTGCAAGAAAGTAGGCCATGATGAAGATCGTTGTTCGATCTTACATCCTGACTTGAAGCCAAAGAAGTATGACAACCAGGGAAGGAAGAATACCACAGTTGTGATAGTTCAAGTGGATCTTGGATCAGATTATGGTGATGAGACACAGGTTGTAGCTATGGGAATCCGAGGTATAAATTTTGTTGCAAGTACTAGCTCTTCTAGTTTAGTTGTTGTAAATGATGAGTGAAAAGGAGTGAAATTTTCCACATAAGGGTTATAACACATAATGTTAAAGTTGATACTCTTGTAGACAATGGATCAAAAGCCAATCTAATCAGTGATGAAGAGGTTGTAAATAACTTGGGACTTGAAACAAAGCCACATCCTAAACCATATCCATTGGGATGGATATGTGTGGATAATAATTTACAAGTAACCAAGCAATGTAAAATATAGTTTGCAATCACTTCTAACTATGTTGATGAAGTAGAGCTTGATATAGTGCCACTGGACATATGTGGAATTGTATTAGGAAGCCCATACTTTTATGATAGGAAAACTATATTCTATAGGGAGGAAAATAAGTATTTCTTCAAGAAAGATGGGAAAGAGTACATTGTTTATGTTGATCGCATGAAAACTGATAGGTCTTTTGTAGCTACAGGATAGTTAAAAGGAATGGTAAATCCAAGCAAAAGTTTAACACTTATGTTTGTAACAAAACATGAAGTTAGTGATTATGAACATGAGATGACTCAATATGTTTCTAACATTCATGAAGTGTCACCAGGGGTACAACATGAGGTTTAGCTACATACTTTGGTTATTGTTCCTGTGCAAAAGGGGAAGCATGTTTTGCAATTTTCATTCGCATACTCAGTATTGTTGTTTAGTTTGCTGCTATTCAGTGGCGTATGGCTGAAAAATGCGACAAAGAATGTAGATGATTGTGCGATTGATGGGATGATTACTTTGATAAACAATGCTATCTGAGTTTTCATGTTTGTTGTGATTGGTCAGGTGATTATTGTCCAAGCAGAAAGATGGATGATACCAGACAAGTGGGGAAGAAGTACCCTCATTTCTTACCTGAGTAAAAGAAGAATTTTGTTGGTCCAAAAGCTCCCAAAGTGGGGAGGAATGATCCAGGACGCTCCCCAGGCTCAGAAAATGCTCAAAAATGAAAGTTCTCGGAATTTAGTGAAACTAATTCCATTGTGATCATCTCATCACGTTGATTCCGACCATATTTTTACTTTCTCAAATAGTCTCTGTGTGCGAGATTTATCACATTCTGATCAGATTCACAAACAACTAAAAAGTCAAAGGTCAACTGGAAAAAAGTCAATGTTGATGTCATCATGACATCAACGTGACATCACCAAAGTTATTTATTTATGTTGATGTGGCAGAAAAAGAGGTTGTAAAGTGGCAACCTGTGATTGGACAAATGTGACAAACTTGGACCAATTCAGTTTGGACACATGGAAAATATTTGACAAATGTGGTGGTGCCACATGCCCCAGGCATGGGCAGCCACGTGGAACCCAGTTAGAGAACATGTGGAAAGTTCAAAAAATGTTTGGGGGTCCATGGGTTTTGAACCCACAACCACCCATCTCCATCTTCCTTGGCAGATAAACAACGACTTGCATTTGATATAATTTTACAACATTCCATTGAATATCCAAGTCCTGAACCTCTTCTCATGATTATACAGGGAACTGCAGGAACATGAAAGTATTTCCTTATTCATTGTCTTTCTCATGCTCTTTCTACTTCATCGGTTCATGGAAATATTCCTTTGCTTTTAATCGCTCCAACAGGAATCACTGCTTTTAATATACATGCAAGAATAATACACTCAACATTAAAAATTCCTATTAATGATATGCGACCACTACAAGGGAAATATTTAGCAATATTTCAAGAGGAAATGAGGCATATTCGATATATTTTGATATATGAAATGAGATTTTTAGGACCAAGGTTATTCATACAGATTGTTTCTCGATTACGAGAAGCATTTCCGGAGAATAAATCTTCTCCTTTTGGTGGTAGATCTATTATTCTTGTGGGTGACCTTGGTCAACTGCCTCCTATGAAAGATAATCCTTTATATGAAGGTAATACACCAGGGAAAGTTTTATAGAAAAAATTCAACATTTTTGTCACCTTGGATACAATATTTCGGCAGCAAGGAAATGATCTGAAACAATATTATTTTCATAATCTCTTAATGAACATAAGAAATGTAGATCCCCTTTTTGATGATTGGGAGCTTCTTATGTCATGGGTTGATATGAATTTGCCTCTTCAGAAAATAAGTTTATTTAATTCAACACTTCATTTGTTCCCAACAAATAATTTGGTCAACTTACATAATAGACAGATGTTGAAATCATTAAATTCTCCAATTGTTCGATGTGTTTTTGAACATACACGATGAACAAAAATTGGTGGTGTTGATGATGATCAATTGGAACGTGAAGTTCGCTTATGCCCAAGACAGTGTGTCATGTTGACATGTAACTTGTGGGTTGAAGTTTGCTTAGTCAATGGTGCTCTTGGTTACATTAAGAACATATTCTATATTTCTATCTCTAAGCGTCCTCAACTTCCACTGTACACAAATCTTCTTTTTTATAAGTACATTGGTGTTCCTTTTGACCCATTAAATCCAAACATTGTACCAATCACACCAGTTTTAAGAGTAAATCGTAAAAAAAATCTTTTGAAGATGGCATGACCTCTTACTATTCACAAATCATAGGGGTTGACTTTAGAACGTGAAATAATTGATATTGGAAAGAAAGAGCAGCAAGGGTTGAACTTCACATCCATATCAAGACTCAAATCAATAGATGGTTTATGCATATCACCACCTTTCTCTTTTGTGTGTTATGCAAAGATGAAAAATAGTACATATGTTACAATTAGGAAAAAAGAAGAGGAACGATTAAAGCCCATATTAGTGTAACATCTAATTTAAATATTTTCACGAGACATAGAATGACTATATTCAGTTCTTGAAATTATACTAATGTTTGTACATACATGTAAAGGTTCATTATATCCATATTACTATTTCAAATAAAAAAAAATCATCGTTATTCAAGTCAGTCTATTTTTGTATTCAACGAAACTTCTTATTGTAGCTTTATTTACTACTAACCACTTTTACCATCATTTAATATATACAAATAAGGAATTTTTTATGTTCAAATAGTATATTCAAAAATTGTTGTCTGAGTTGATGGATTGTATTTATCGTTGGAATCATCCTTTTCGGAAAAGTAAATAGTCTTTCTATTTTTCTTTTTGTACAACAATTATTTTTCAAATTTATTTTCCATTCTCCATCTTCTCACTTCGAATGAAAAATTTCTCCCATACAAAATATTAAATCTTTCTACTTTTTTTCATATTTATAAACATTACCTTTCAATAATGAATTCATTTTTAGTCATCTAGTTTCTCTTCAAACATTTCTTTAATGGATCGATATCATTGTTGTACTCGTATTTTTTATGAATGAATGTTTTCTTATGTTTTTATCTTTTCTCATGCATACTAATTATTTTTTATCCTTTTTTATTTTTTTGAACATATAGTTATGGATAATGAAACTGCATCAAAATTTATTTCAACACTACATGATATCACGTCTCAAGAACAATATCTTATTGGAATTCAAAATATGATCAGTAGGAGAAATGGAATTCCTACACATTTTCGATGACACTTTGCAATGTTTAGCTAAATTGAAGGACATGATTCATGAATATCGACATATTTCTTATAGGGAAGCTCGCAGAAAATTACAAAGAGAATGGTTACAAAGGAAAATGGGCCATCAAGTTACGATTGATGTTAATTGGTGTTGTATCTGCCATCAGTCTAGTTGTATTTTGGAATAAGCTATGTTATGTTCATATTTTAACATATTTTTAAAACAACTGGATTTTGGATATTATAGTTGATGTACTTAAATCTTTCACATTTTTTAATTAAAATTTCTTTCTGTTTATTGATAACGAAAACATATTTTATCAGACTGTTCACAAGTCTATCTATTCAATAATTATTTTCCATATGTTGCAATGTCATATATTTATTGAAATATGTTCACCAAACATATCCTTTATTAGCCTTCAAATGTTCATATCTATCCTTCAAAACAACTTTATCAGTTTCTTACTTTTTAATTGTCATAGTATAATTGATATCATATTCATTTTCTTTTACACATGTCAACAATATATTATTTCCATTCATGTTATTTATATTTTTACATTATAAGTGTCAGAGTATGGAAAAACATAAAAGTTTACCTCTAAAGTAATGAATTTTAAACATAATTTCGTGGATTTGTAATTTTTTATTTTATGTGATGGTCTCATACGTATAAAATATTGATTTTTGTGACATCCCCAAAAATAAAATATTTTGAAATTTAAATTTGTTGGAAATTTATTATGATTTTAGTAAATTCGAATTTGGAAAGTTTTTTCCATTTATGGCAATTCCTAATTTCGAATTTGATATTTGTAATTAATTATTGTGACTGTTGGGCAGAGATATGATCTGAATCAACTAACTATTTGACTATGACACTTGTATAAAAATAGAATAGTTATATTAATTGCAGGAGGACAAATGGAACATCCATGTTAAAATCAGTTGACCATGACTCCATGAGTGGGGAACATGTTGGAACTACCTCTAGGCTTATTATTACAAGTGGAAGATCAGATATTTGGCCATTGGCAGCCCCTGAAAATCAGGGATTTATAAAAGCTACAAAAATCCCCAAGGGAAGGGAAAAAGACCGGGGCAAAATTGATAAATAGCATATGTGAGGAGGCATGATGCTACCAAGTATGCGGAGAAAAGAGTCTATGGACTTTCCTGGATGTTATGAGCACTGTTGAGTAAGTGTGAGGCGAGAGGATAAATATTGGAATTGAAGGACATTGTTGAAGAGGAGTTTCCAAGTTCGCCCTCATGGATTCATGGTCAGGCTAGGGGGTGAATCGGGCAAGTGGTTTTGGCTGCCCTATTCTATGGTTGGGAGGAACGTGGTTGAACCCTTTGTCTTCACACAAATTGGTTCAGCTATGTTGATTCTTCTCCTTCTCTATTTAAATGATTATATATGTGTCGGTTGTAATGCATTTGCTAATTTTGAGTTGAAGTATTTTCCAATTCACTGGTAAACGATTAGATCCCTGATGTAGTATATCTATTAATATCAAATTTGATATAATATCCAAAAAGGAACCTGTTCGTGTGTATGGGGTCTAAATGCTAACATAATATCCTGTAAATAAATTTTTGAGTGACTCTTTATGAGTAGACGAAAATCTCAATAATTGTTAGAAATTGGCTTTTATTTATTATGATAGTCGAAAAGTCATTGCATGGGTATATTCCCGAAGAAATCCTATTCGGTAATCTTGATCTCTACTTTACAGAGGTACTCGTAGGGTAAATTACAGTACATAGAAGTTCCTTGTATAGAATTAATGATTGATTGGGAACTAAATCTAGATAAATGGAATATTTATATTGCTGTGAAAAAGGCTCAGAATAAGAAATCTACTCGGTGAGTATCTGCCCCATAGTATGGAATTAATCCAATAGGAAATCCTAAATTTTTCCCCATGATATAATTCTATCACATATAACTACAACCACAAATGATATGTTGGTTATAGGAGGCCAATAATCGCATTCAGAACTAGAGATGTTGGAAACCCCTTTTGTATTTTTTGTAGTTAGACTGTTGTTTAATGGACTAAACCGTAGAGAAAAAAATGGTGTGAAAATTCGAGGTTAATCAGGTTTCAGCGATTACAAATGCCGAACACAAAATAAAAGACGACGTTGTTTGTCGAATCACGAAATGTGAAAAAACTGTATCCCAACACTTCGGGGTTTCGGGGTTCTGGATTTCAGGGTTTACGAACACCTGAGGCACAAACAAAATGAAATAAAAAATGTTGAATTGCAAAATGAGAAAGACTATGGGCCCAACACTTCAGGATTTCGGGGTTTACGAACACTTGATGCACAAATAAAATGAAATAATAAATGCTTAATTTAAAAAATGAGAAAAGGTTGTGGGACCAACATTTCAGGGTTTCGGGGTTCGAGATTTCGGGGTTTACGAACACTTGATGCACAAACATAATGAAATAAGAAATGTTGCATTGAAAACTTAGAAAGGGTTGTGGGCCCAACACTTTGGGGTTTCGGGGTTCGGGATTTCGGGGTTAGTAAGGAAAAGGAACTCTGTGCATATGTAACAAGCAAGTTTTAAATGATGAAATGTCAACTTTATATTTAATATCCTTTTAAAATCACACACTCCAACAAATGGGATCATTCGATTTAACTATGCTTTGATGTGTAAGTTACTCGTGTGTAAGAATGAGACCCAAGTTAGGTAGATATACTAGCATGTTTATATTTATGTAGGTAAAGATGCAGGACCATAGCACGTAATTGTGTTTTCCCATTTATTAAACTACAATCAAGGTGAAACTATAGCTATTGTTCTAGCAGTCATGAAGATCCAACCTTGCAATTAAAAGCATAATTAAATGTGCATAACTGATTACTGATGACTGAAATGTTATCCCTTTACTGCTTTGGTTCCCTAAACAAATTTCATTTTGTAATTAATTTGAGAAAAGAAAAAGAGAAAAAGAAGGAAAGGAGAAGAAAAGAAAATTCATTATTTCTTGACACAGAGTGGTGTTTCCTAACCCCACGGTGACAAAAGTAGGGAAAGCTGGGCAGACCAACATAAATCACTTGTCCTAAGTTTTTGAAGAAAATATTATTTTGTGCTAGAAGATTAAAGAAAGCGCACAGATGAATGGTTGAGGTGCTAGCGCTCATATCTACGATCGACAAGATTTTTCGGACCCCCCCCTGACTGTTCTACCTTTAACGGTGGGGGGGTGGGGTGGTCCAGAATGATGGGTAAAAATGATGCACATTTGAATGACTGAGGTGTCAGTGCCTAGATCCATGGTTGAAATTAAATTTTGGAGCCCCCCCCCCCGG
>SNQJ01S0075352.1:0-37064 GCA_010110895.2 Picea sitchensis | reverse complement strand
GAGAAAAGATTCCTAAGGTCGTACTACATCCCATAGTCTGATGAACAAATAGACAGATGTGCTTTATCGAAGGGAAACTCATTATGCTGCCAATAAAGAAAATACCTTTCCCTTCCTCTTTTTGGGGTATATTTGATTTATTTGTTCTTTTCGATAATTTTTGGAAAAAGAATAAAGGAATATTACGTTACAATGGAGGAACGAGTATTGCCAACATACAAGCTCAAGACACAAGGAAAAGACTGATGTTCTGGTAAAATAAAACCTGGGAAAAATCCTCCGGTGGCCAAAGGTGTTAAGACGTAGAAGAAAATTGTCACAAGGTTGGTGGATAAGGTATGCAAATGCGGTTGATAAAACACACAATGGTAATGTCCTTCGATGTAAGTTTAACGATCCTAGAGAATGTAAGCTCGATCGTTTTTCATATTTAGAGAGTCTGAAAAAACATAAAAGGAGACTCCATTAGGGTACCTTTTTCGAAAATAGTCTAATCGGTTTGAAAAAGGGATAAACTAGCACTGATTAGACATCGATTCAAAACCATTTTAATGAGTGTGACAAGGACAAGATCACTCGGCTATTTTTTCACTGTTAAGGAGTCTAAAAAAAGATTAACTATGGACTCCGTTAGGAATATTCTTCTGGACCAATTTAACGAGTGTGAAAGAATAAGGTCACTCAACAATCTTTTCAATTTTAGGGAATCTGAAAAGAGATTAACTATGGACTCTATGGGGGTTTCTTTTTCGTAAGTTTAGTCCCTCAGGCCTGAAAAAGGAATAAAATTATACCTGAGAGTACTCTTCTAAAGAACATAAATTCGATAGAGTATACCTTTGTTCGTACAATTGACCGTCCAGATCGAAAAATGGGTAAACTGTCGTCGGACATACGTGACTTCAAATGTTAGTTTAATGAGCATGAAAGGCCACAAGATCGCTTGGCAATCTTTTCATCTTTAGAGGGTCTGAAAAGGGCTTAAAAGGAGACTTGTTTATTTTTTGGGAGTCCTGAGGGTGAGACAAAGCGCGAGGAAGAATCATGCAAATAAGGCTCAAACTCATATTCAGGAAAGAATATAAGGAATCTCTAGCCTAAAATGTTTTAGAGATGGTATGGACACCATAATGCAACCAGGACCTACCTAGGGCATCCATGTTCTGGTAATCTCTACCACTAAGTTACGACACTTCTAAAGAAGATATGATGGTTCTATGTCACAATCTGACAGGATCGATCCTATAGCAGAGGAAAAAGACAACGAGACACAAAAGTTGGGGTAATAACCTAACCTATATGCTCAAGTTGATTCTTGGAAAAAAAATTATGGACCGTCAAAATTTTCTCAAAACTCAAAAAAGTGTCCCAATACCCAATCAAATCCCTCCCATATACCTCTGGAATCACTCAAAATGGTTTTTGGTATAAAGAAATTGATAAGGGAGGGAAAAAAAGTGACAAAAAGAGGCAAAAAAGTCTATAAATAGAAGCTGGCAGCTCATTATCACCATTGTTGATTTGGAAATTGACTCTAGAGCCAAACGACCCCCTTTGCTAAAAACGGTGATTTAGGCCCTAGGTACACGCGTGTTATCTCTGGACAGGTCTCGTGTACACGTGGGCAGAGTAAAGGCTGCTTGTGTGTACACGCGACTGTCGCCTCGACAACTCACGTGGACCCCCCCTTTTGTAGAAAAAAATAATTAAAGGCAAGTGCTAAACCTCCTGAACCTTGTTGTGTTGGTAGGATGTATGTCCAGTGGAGGGAAAGAGAGCATGAAGCAGTCAGTGAGTTGGTTGCGACAAATCCAAATGTTGTAGCCATGTTGTTGCAATGTGGTTTACTAAAGTTCTTTTTGTGTCCATTTATGCATGCACAACCAAGGCTACTAAATTCCTTGATCGACTATTGGCACCCTGATGTAGAAACTTTTATGCTAGAGGGGAAATCACTGGTGCCCACCACCGAGTATATTTATTTTTTGACTAGCCTCTCAAGGAGAGGGGAACCAGTCAACTTTAGGACCTTTCCTGTGGGACGGAGTAAGATCTCGAAACTGATCACAGAGCACTGTGAGGCTGGGACTGATCATGCAGGCTCCCAGGTACCTATCAATAAGATCACTAACCTATTGTTGCAGGCAATATTATTACTAATTGGGCGGATTACCGGTTCGACAGCCTTGCATTAGGCTTCTCATGCATAGATGAACTGTGCGATCTAGTGCCTGAATGGACAGATTTTTGACTAGAGTACTACATTACTAGAGTGCATGAAGAGGCAATTGACAGATTTCCAGCAATGGACACAAAGGAATTTCGGGTTCGGGACGATCTTGTGTTCATTTTTCTTTGAGAGAGTTCTGAGATTTATCCCTCGGGAAGTAGTACGAGGACATCAGGCCTCATTTCCTGCAGTGTGTAGATGGGCAGTATTACTACCGCGACAGGGTGGTGGAAGGACCAATGAGTCCTTCGATGATGCATTCTTTGCATGGCTGTCACGACAGATCCCTGTGATCGAGGACTACCCATATGCAAGGATATAATTTTCTAGAGATATTGAGATACCCGTGCCTCCTAGTGAGGAGCGAGGGGATATGGGTAAGTCCCTACCTTTGTAGTTTTTTTGTTTGCATATGTAATTTTTATGTCATTTTTGTGATATATATCATTTTTTTGTATGCCAGTGTATTTGAAGGGTAAATGTTTGTTGTATGCAGATGTGTGACCCATGTGACCTGCCGATTATGCACGAAACATGCATCATCCTCGGCCAGAAGCCACTGCTGCCGCCGCTGGAGGAGTAGTAGTAGTAGGGAACCTCCCAGCCAGGGAGGCTGAGAGAATCCTTAGATGAGTTGAGCAGAACTTAACTGCACGCACTCGCACAGTCTCGATGGCAGAGATAGAGGACATGTCGCCATCTATGCAACCTCATGTCATGGGGGCACCTCGAACGTGGGTTCGATTATTTAGGCGTTTAGCCCATGTCGTGGACTATTATAACAGGGCCCATAGGCCCTGAACCTATTCAGACTTTTGATGTGCCACAATCACTTACTTGTATATATTTTTTGAGTGCATAAGCCCTGTGACTCATTTATTAGTCCCATTTTTTAGGCGCTTGCGTCCGTCTATGTGCTCTAGTTGTTTTATGATGTTATAAATGGTTTTTTTTTATATTTTGTGTCTTAAGGATCGCGTGTGCAAAAATGTATTTACATGTTTATGTCAACGTTCTTTCATATGTGTGCAAGATGCCAATCTAAAATTTGATTAGCTATAGTATCTGTAGTTTGTTTTAATCTCCTAGGAACATGAAAATATGTAATATAATCAAAGTTTCATTCTAAGAGACATACCCTGAGGAATTGTTAGTGTAAAGTTGGATCATGAACCTAGTATACCCTGTTTAGTTGTGACACAACCAGTTGAGCGTTGAGATAGACCTGGAGATGAGAGATACCCAATGACAAGGCGTCACGAAGAAACTCAATAACTGCACTATACTTTGTGACATTATTTATGGTGTCACCTAAGCATATACCTCTGGAAGATAACAACTGGCCCTGAGGTGTAAAGATTACCCAAGCTACGGAGGAAATCCTCTGCGTGTGTCGACAAGCACCATCTGCATACCCAACAAGAACCTCAGAATCACTTTACATCTGCCATATTGACGAAAGATAACATCAATGACACGTCCATAACACTTAAAAGAAACTTAAAATGTAATAGTACAAATACTATACATATGTTACAGAGAGTTACCCATTATGACCTGTCTATGAGTAATACTTCTTGAGGTAGAGCCCATTTCTAGGCTCCGCCAAAGCATTCCCTTCAAAATCAACCAAACGATAAGTGCCCTTTTTTAATACCTCTTTTATGATGAAGGTTCTGAACCACATGGGTTTAAACTTTACTTCCCCCAGGGGCTCCTTGTCTTGGTCATAGACCAGGACAAGGTCGCCCTTAGAGAAAATCCGAGGCCAAATGGACCTATCATATTGACACTTGAACTTATGTTTGTGAGCCTCTTTGGCCAAGGCCGCATCGCGACGCTGCTCATCAAGATGCTCAAGGTGTACTAACCGTTCTTCAAGTGGAGAAGTGTTTGGAAATAGTTGTACTACCAATTTCAGAGATGGGATCTGACATTCGATGGGAAAGACTGTCTCCAGCCTATAAATGAGTTGAAAAGGTGACAAACCGGTTGCAGTATTAAGAGATGTTTGGTAAGCCCATAATGCCGAGTATAACATCAAATGCCAATTTGACTTGGCTGAGTTAATAGTTCGTTGTAGAATAGTCTTAAGAGTTTTGTTTACAACTTCCACCTTCCCATTGTCTTAGGGGTAGTAAGGTGATGAATGCTCCTGCTGTAACCCAAGCTTTGATGTTAATTTGGTCATCATTTGGTTCTAAAAGTGACTGCCATGGTCAGTGACAATCTCTCTCGAGACGCCAAACCTTGCTATGATCTGGTTGAATAAGAGGAGCACTGCAGTCTCTCCATCATCTTTAAATGTTGGCATAGCTTCGACCCACTTAGTGAAGTAGTCAACAACTATGATGATATAGTGGTGACCCCTTGCTGATGGGGGGTTTCATGTAGTGTAATCAATCTTCCCACATGACAGGAAACATAGGAGCGGGATGTGCCCTCATCTTCCGAGAGAAGATTTTGCATGGATGGCACTTCTCGACTGATTTGATACAATCTTTGATAAGTGTTGGCCATAAGTAACCTTCTCATAGAATCTTTTGGGTTGTTTCCAACCCAAATAAATGACTATCACAAGCTCTAGTATGTAAATCGTTGAGCATGATGATGGCCTCCTCATGAGTGAGACATCGACGTAAGATGCAGTCTACACCTCTACGATACAACGTATCATCAAGTATGAGATAATTTTTAGCCTAATGGCGTATCCGTCGATGCTCGTCACGAGAAGCAGAGGTGGGGCATTTCAAAGTCTGGAGATAGATAAGTATATCTCTGTACTAGGAGTATGAAGATTCAATCAAAAACATATTTCCCCAGATAGGTGATTCCTCATGCACAACGTCACCTGACTCAATCGAAAGTTTCGAAATAAGCTCTACGAAGACCAATGACTTATTGGACTTTGTTGAAACGAAGTCTAAGTCAAATTCTTGGAGGATGAATATCCATCTACTGATTTTTCTGCCTATAACTCATCGTGTCAACATGTACTGGAATGGATTCACGAAAGCAATGACGGTGGTCTTGCAAAACAAAACATAGTGACGGAACCATTGAACAACATGAACTGCTGCCAACACAAGTTTTTCAATATGAGAATACTTGAGTTTCGGTCCTACGAGGCCTCAACTCAGGTAATAGATCATTTATTCTGAGAACGAATCGTCTTCCTGAACTAAAACCATGCCAATGGTTGACTATGCGGGAGCCAGATATAATTAGAAATATTTGTTATAGTTAGGTGGTCGTAGTAGAGGTGTGGTTGTGAGGGCATGTTTTAATGCATCGAAAGAGCATTGAGCGGCTTCATCCCAGAAAAAAGGAACGTCTTTCTTTAGTAAACGCATAAAGCCCTTGGTGATTTCGGCATAGTTGGCGATGAAGCGTCGTAAGAAGTTTTCCTTGCCTTGTAGAATATGAAGTTGTAGGATTGTGCATGGGGGGAGTAACTGGATTATTGCCTCCACCTTAAGAGGATCGACCATGATCCCGGTTGTTGATACAATGAAACCTAACAATCATCCTGACGTTACGCAGAAGTTGCACTTGTTTGGATTCAAAATAATCCTAAAGTAGAGACAACGTTCAAAGATTAGTCTAAGGTGTGTGGGATGATCCATTCGCTTGCGAGAGCATGATGATAAATAATCTAGATAGGCCTCGACTATATTCTTGAGGTCATGAAAATAAAAATACATGGCCCACTGGAATGTGGCTCCAGCATTTTTAAGGCCAAAAGGCATCTTACGATATGAGAATGTACCCCATGGACAAATGAATGTCATTTTATGTTGGTCTTCGGGTTTGATTTGGATTTGATTATATCCCGAAAAACCGTCCATGAAATAAAAGGATTCACAACCGGCACATTCATCAATGATATGGTCAATGAATGGTGTTGGAAAATTATCTTTGGGACATGCCTTATTTAAATCACGGAAATTGTTACATACATGAATCGTGCCTTGTTTTTTATTGACTGGCATAGGATTTGACACCCATTGAGTCAAATGGATAGGATAAATAAAACATGCCTTTAGCAATTTCTCAACCTCAATCTTGATGGTTGCTGCTTTCTTGGGATTGACTGGATCAAGTTTTTGTCGAATAGGCTTGGCATCAAGATACGTTGTGATTTCATGTTCAACTACTTTCGGATCGATACCTGGCATTTCCTCATAAGACCAGGAAAAAACATCGTGGAATTATTTGAAAATATTTGTGTAAATTTGAATCTCTTCGGGGGAGAAATCTGCTCTGACGAAGACATTCTCCACGGCGCCAGGGTTTTAGGAGATGTTGATGGGTATAGTTTCAGCGATAGTCACCATATTTCCCTGAGCATAAATTTCATGTGTAGCTAAGAGATTGATAAGACACGACTGATCTCCCGTTATGGTAACGGTGAATTCTTATTCTTTGATTCGGCTTAACTCTGGGAGAAAATATGATCTGTGATGAAGATCTTCCCAAGGTTTGTCCAGACTAGTCATTGCTTCGATTACTGCTTCATCAGAAGGAAAGAATAAGTCCAACAAATCAACATTAGCAAGAGAACCCTGAGCCCAAATAGGCTCTAGAAGTGGATCTAACTCTTGTGCATGAGTCAGATCAGAGTTAGCTGAAGCTTTCTAGACTAAAGAGTATGCTACCTCAGCGGTAGACAAGGGCATGGACATGCCTGAGTTCCCCATCTCATCCATCGTGGCTGATGGGGAAGGAAGAATCTAAGGATCCTCAAAGTAAGTCATGCGGAACGACGAAACTTGAAAAATATCAACCTTACGGTGATTAGATATTAATTTGATATCGTCATGAGGAGGTGGCAAATCGAAAGTACCCATCAATGATGGGCACAAACCAACTCCTATGTTAACAACACCTGGTTGAGGATTATCAATCATCGGGATCATGGATGCCCCCAAAGTTGGGTTAGGTCTAGATAAAGATAGTTGATCGATGGTTACTATTCGACCCTCGTGTGGAAACAACAAGACTCGAAATGTTTTAGCAACCACATCTTGCATAGCATGAGTCCAACTCCATCCTAACAAGAGGTTATATTCGCGGGGAGCCTCGATTACCTCTACTTCGACACACACGATTTTCCCTCCTAACTGCACGGGGAAAGAAGGAACGATGCCATGTGGTTGGAATGAACGATCGTCGAAAGCAGTGAGGAGAGTAGGTGATCGAGACAAAACGGGCTGGTCGATGGCCTTCCATCATGCTAACGACATAACGCATGTTGAGGCACCCTCGTCGACCACTGTGCAGAAGATATTTCGAGTAAAAGTTTTCATGGGATGAGCCACTACTATCTGAAACGCTACGTGGTAAGGCAGACGAGGTTTTAAGTCATTTGTATCTAACATGATGGTGCCTGAATTACAAGTCTCAGTAGATCCCAAAGCGGTTAACAAGGCATTCCTCTTAGCAGGGCATCTTTGGAGGACCTCCAAAGAAGACATCGCACAAGGGGTTTGTGATAAATCCTCCACCACAGAGTAATTATGAGCGGCCCTTACGTTTGAGTTGTGAGAATATTTTTTAAATGCACCCTTTGGAATGCGTTTCATTGTTTCTCCCAACATCTTTTCAATCTGTAGAGGAAGAGATGGGATGTCAACTTATTTACCCTTCTCAGAAGCACTTGGTTTAGTGTAGTCATGCGCTCTAGTCAATATGAAAGCATCACCCCTAACCACATATACGTTCGCAGATGAGGGATTGTTTGGAGGTGGGAAGGTTTTTTGGCTACCCCCTTCTGTGCTTGTAGAGTCTTGAGTTAGATTTTACCCATGTTGAAATGGATTAGTCAACACTGCTTGTTGTTGCTGTGTGAAAAACTTTTGAGCCTCTGGAAGTCGAGGACAAAGAGGGGTCGGGTGGTCTTCTGCACACAAGTTGCATGGATACCTCGCCTTTCATTTTTCTGTGTTGTCCCTACCAGCATTATCAATGGGTTTTTTATCCCCCTTACCCTTCTTTCATTGTTTTTTCTTCCCTTCAGGCTGCTGGGTGGCCTTTGGGTTAGTCGACTGCAGAGTGTGTAATTCTGAAATTTGTGTAGGAGGAGCAGCAAAAGAAGTAGGTTGGCTGGCCACTATGTGTTGTATGGATAACTATTGCAACTGTTTTGTCAATTGCTCAATGGGCTTGGTTTGTGCTGAACCAACAATACCATCGGCATGTGTTCCAACTCTTTGTTTAGTTTTATCGAGTATCAAATGTGGCGCATCTGGCAAGATGTTGTATAATAAACCAGACTGAGAATAGATGAGCTCAAGCTGTTGAGCTCTCATGATGGCATATTCTTCAGAGAAAACTATGGATGTCACGACGTCTTTGGATAACTATGGGACCAAAGACTTAAGGAACCACTCAAGCAAGAATGTTGGTGGGACATGTACTTTGATTAAACTCTTCTGGTGTCTCCACTCTCAGATATGATCAGAGATATGGTCTTTTCTTATCTGTTCGAAATTGGTGAGTAGCTTTGTGCCAGCGTTGTATCTCACAGGTAACTAGAAATGTTTAAGGAAGTCCATTGCCATTTCGCCAAAAGAAGAGTATCTTGAGTGATCGAGCTCGATGTACCATTTTGTGGCATTCCCAACAAGAGTACGTTGAAACAATCACAACTGTACAGAGTCATCTTTTAATGAGTTAGATGAGCACCAAAGATGAAAGGTAGTCACATGATCACCAAGATCTTGATTAGGCCTGGCCTTGAACTTGGAAATGTCTAAAGGAAACTTCGTCGGCATAGGAGGCCAACGTGGATCGTGACAAATAGGATTATTCAACAACCTTGTCAAATATGGGAAGTGTAAAGTCCCCAGGAATGGTAGTTTGGGTTGTTGCTGATAACTTGGGAAAAAGGGTCCTGGAGTTTGACTGGCACCAAGTTGCCAGGAAAAGTTCGGCTGTTGGCATGGATTCTAGTAAACCATGGCCCTGATCAGTGTAAGGATTTTGCATCTGTGGAGACATCATCAGCTGATTTCCCAGAAAGGACATAGAGTGTTGGGCATGCATTGTATTTGAAGGACTTTGGGAAGGATTACCCCGTGCAGGTCCTGTGGGGAAAGGCATAGTAGTTTGTCTGGGGTTCCATTGACTGTTGAAATAATTACCCCAGAATGGCATTCTAAAGGAGGGAACGGATCCTTGTCTTGAGTTCCAAGGTCCTGCTATGTGTGCCCCCTGTGCAGGAATACTACCCTGCGCAGGAGTAGATTGTCCAAAAATGGGGTTGCCCCCAGACGAGAAAGCGGCTGACGAGAAAGTGTTGTTACCAAACATTTTGTTCCAAGAAAATTGTGTCAAACCTAATGACATACTGTGTGCAAGTGGTCCCTGACTGTCGACTCCAAATAAACTATTGTGTGTAGGTTGCCCAGTGGACTGCTGATGCAGACCACCAAGCAAAGGGGACGAAGGGGGGATATGACCTCCTGCATAAGGAAAAGCATTAAAAGGGACAAGAGTTCCCCCAAGGTGACCTTGTAGAGGAGTGCTAGAGCTCCCTGCCCCCAGAACCAAAGTCTGTAAAGTGGAGTAGGTTAGTACAAGACTTGTACCTGAACTAGGCATATAGTATGAGAATGGAGGGCCTGTCGCACTAGGTGTGAAGGAGGTTATGGCCACCTCCATAGACAGGTTCGGTCCACTGTGCGACATAGTTGCATCTGAGACCATGGTGGCTCATCCCGATGATGGTAGCTTAGGATATGACTCTCCTATGGTGGCAACAGTGATGGGAATTGACAAAATCCCAGAAGGAGTAACAACATTTGTTTCTATTGCTGTGTGAGGCACTGTCTGGCGTTCGTGAAATTGGATTGGTACAATAAACAGTGCCAAGATATCAGTGGTTGGGGTTTCAACCAAGCCAAGAGAATCTACTTCAAGGTCCAACATGGTTGATTCCTCTGGGATTTGTTCGGGCACAAAGGTTTGTAACACGATCGATTGAAAATACCCTTGTTGGTCTAGCTTCCGCCTTAATGGTGGCGGGGGTGTCTCCAGTGTAACCGGTGGTAGGCCAAGAATCCTTTGTGACCGGTGGAGCTTGGGATCCTCCACTATGTGAAAATATCCAATACATTCTAAGGTATTCTAAATGTTCAAAAGTAACACACACTAAAAAGAAGCCCCTAAGAGATAAGACAAACAATCACTAAACTATTTGGAAGAATAGTTACAACAACCAACACTAGAGAAAATTACTGGTGCAAGTGAAACTCGAAAATGGAATCACCCTCTAGGTATACTCTGAAAAACGTGGCCCGATGTCTGTCCTAGGTACCATGGTATACCCCCGAAGTCACCTGTGTATGTCCCTAAAAAGATTGGCAACTAGGTTGCCAGCACGCGAACAGTCACCAGGTGGGTACAGTCGAAAGTCAGGTAGACCATAATGAGTAGGGTATCAAGCCCGAAACCTGT
Organism: Picea sitchensis; assembly: GCA_010110895.2. NCBI lineage: Eukaryota > Viridiplantae > Streptophyta > Pinopsida > Pinales > Pinaceae > Picea > Picea sitchensis. The sequence continues at coordinate 26,374 of SNQJ01S0075352.1, read as the reverse complement.
CAAGGGTATAGAGAGAATATGGTTCGGAAGACAACTGAGGAACTCAAATGGATTCGAGACCCACGAAGCCCCGTGGCAAATGCAAATGACTGAATCCCAAAACAATCCCTCTATATGTGTTCTCCACTACGATTGGTCCGGCTTTGGAGGGGTTATCTCCGCTACATTTCCACATGTGACCTCATGTTTATCCCCTATGTTAGAGGGGGGTCCTAGAAAACTTCCATGAAACTGGACTTAGACACTCCCTATCTCAGACTCCAATGTTTGGTTTTTGAATGGCCTTGAAGAGTTTCCTCTCCAACCTACTCCAAGGCCCTAATCCTGAACTAGTTTGTGAACCCTAAAAACATAAAAGTCTAGTAGATTTTAAAATTAGCGTTGTTTTTAAGGCTTTGTATTACGTCAAGGGGTATTAGGGTGAAAATGATGGTGTAAAAGACAAAATCAAGAATAAATGAAAAAGCTGGAAACAAAAAAACTTTTACTGAAATGCAAAATTTCAACAACTTTTCATAAAGAAAGATTTTTAATTTTTCTAAGATTTTGGACAACAAACTCAAAGTAATTTCGCTCAACTATGAGCTACTAATGATCTAAGTGAACTTCAAAAAACTTACGAAATAAAAGACTTTTCCCTAGCTAATGATGCAGAAACACACTCTTCAACCAAAGAAGAAAATGAAAAGAGATTTTTTTTATTTACGTGCTAGTAAAGCAATAAAGGGAAAATACTGACAAGCAAAAAACCACGAAAAACAATTATGGCTTAAAGCACAGATCGCAAAGAATCATATTAAAGAATCGCACAAAGGCAATTGGAAAAACAATGACTCTCACGCTTGTCTAAAAACCATAAAACAAATTTTTTTTCTATTTTTCTTTCAACTTTTAACTGAGAAAAAGCAGGCTAAGGGTAAGATGAAGCCTAAGCTACTGACTATTCAAACATAGATTCAAACACCTAAGAGGAATACTTCTTATCAAAGGAAGGGGTGACTGCCCCACCCTGAACAAAAAGTAGCCTATACAAGAATGCTACTATCACTCAAATAGCATGCGTGCAAACGCGTGCTGACCAGAGACAGAGAGCATGTACACGTGGGATGACCTTGTACAGGCCACGTGTATATCCAAATTCTAAGAAAAAATATGAAAACAAGCAGGCCAGACCAGGAAGAGGCCTCTCGCATTTATAACCAGGATCCCTTGAAGGCTTGGATACTCTTTCTAATAGAAAAAACAAATAATGCAAGGAAAAATAATAAGGAAAAAAAAAGCAATCTGAGATAGGACTGTTAACATGCAAAACTTATACAGGATTCCAGAAAACCCCCTGAGAATGTGTGATTCTGATAGGGAAGAAGAGGAATGCCTCTAAGGTTCTCTGAACTCCTACACACTATTTCTATCTCTACAGCTAGCATTCACACACGGGCTGTCAGAGGATAGGGCGCGGGTACACACGTTCAGGCCTTCTGCAGGCCGCGTGTACCTCAGTGTGTCCCTAAAAATACAGTTAAGAAAAAGTCATGGAAAGCTGGTATGGAAAACCAGACTCCCTGCTAGCTCAGACCTTACAGAAAAAGAAAAGACAAGCAAAGAAAAAATAGAAAACCTAGTCTTTAAACTACCCAAAAACTTAAGTAAATCCAGGAACCCTAAAGAGTATTCTCCCCAATATGGTTGCCAATTATGTTGTTGGGAAAAACACCCTATGGACTAGCAAATTAGGGTCAAACTTTGCATGCAGATTTGACCGAATAGAAACTAATTTTTTACCTACATCCCAAGATTTAAATCCCTTTTTCTCAGTAAATCCATGGAAAAGGACCACCTATCTTATTACCGGTGTTCGATGTCGATCCTCCATTGTGATTGATTACTTTCTTGCATTGTTCCTTCCAAAGATGACCTGCACTTAAGACAAACAACAACTATGCATGCATGCTACTTCTATACTCAAGGGTTAGAAATCAAACATAAATCAATCAAAATATAGACAGTTCATGAATTGCGATGGGAAAATCATTTTTTTTATTACGTAAAGTGAATCAAATTACAAAAGCTGAGACCAGCCACCGCTCCTTAAACCTAATCCTGGGCTCCTCTTCTTCTGTCCTTCAATTGCTTTGTGTTAAATCTCTTTTGGCATGAGGAAAGGATAAAGGTTTGGGACAATGGAATACGTAAATGGGCAGAGTTTCTTTGCTATATTTTTTCCTCATCCAAATGGTACCCCTACCCCTTCTTTTATAGGCTAGAAGGAGCTAGGATTTTGGATGAACCCTCGGCCATGCATGGTCGCGAGTTTCAGTTAACTCACACATAGCTTTTTGTTCCATCGACAACTTTCCTTTTTTCATGCTTTAGTAGGTACACGCGGGCTATTGTGATCCAGCCAGCATGTACACGTGTGCAGTAATGGGTTAGGGCCCATGGGCCTTTACACAAGAGGACTTTCCAAGAGTTGTTCAACAAAGTTTTGGAAAAGAAGGGAAATGAGTTGGCCTGATGCCAGGTAAGCATATGTGGTGAAATTTAGGTTTATAATAGTAACTCCTTAGGGAAGACATCCACCAGCTCTCTCACCACCGAAAGGTGTTATAGACCTTCATATACTCCATTCTCATCTAACGCAAGGATCACATAAAACTTACATCCCTTGTGCATGCTCTTCCATAGTTGTAAGTAAGAGATGAACCTAAGGGAAACTCCTTGTTTCTGACCTACAATCACACATCTCTATCCCTTATCAATGACCAAGCTCAACTTTTTCTTATTACAGTTGAGTATCACCTCATGCGATTCCAACCAGTCCATATTGATCACGACATCATAAGATCCCAAGATCATGGCATACAAGTTGGACCTGGTGACAAACTCTCCCAGGTTAAGTATACAGCTCGTAACCTTCCCTCCAACCTTTTGTTTGGCTCCCGAAGCCATTTCTACGAAGCTAAACTCATCTTGTTCAACTTCCTTTACCTTAATTGTTTTTAGCACTGCACCATAAATGGAACTCTCTGTAGCACCAGGATCTATCAAAATACTAAAGGTCTGGTCAACAATGATACCTAATGTCTTGAGCACAACCTACTAGTGCTTTGTCTGGAGGTTATTCACCACTGCAAGAATCTGATGGGCCTTTCCCAACACTCCCATGGTAGTGGCTCTGATTGATCAAGATGCTCTGGTCCTCTCCTCTAGGTAGTCACGTTGGTAATGTGGCTCCCCACCATCCAACACACCTTCCTTGGTCCAGTATTCTTGGTCCCTAAAGTAGAATATGAATTCTAACATTAAGGCCCAACACGAACTCGTTGAACTTAAGTTTCTTGGTAATTTGGTGCGAAGCATACCGAAGCAGCTCCAAAAATGGGCCTCATACTCGGGGATCAGGAAAATGCCCTGTTGTAAGGATTTGAACTCATTGAGTTGATGCTCAAAAAAATCCTCAGAAAGATAACTCTCTTGGAATTGTTCCTCAAATAGTTCCCATGACATGTCTTTGACAACCATGTTCAAATGTGGTAGGAGTGTCTTCCACCATAGAAGAGCGCTACCCTTCAGTTGAAGATCGCCACCCTTCAGTTGAAGACCACCATGTAGACCTTTGTGTTGGAAGTATATTTGTGAAGCAAAAAGCACATCTCCATACTCTCCCACCATGCCTCAGTGGCTATGACATCCAGGGCACCAAAGAACTCGTGAAATTTGGCCTTCTCGAGTTTGAAATGAATACTAATGATACTAGCTGGGCACGCTATGGAGCCTTGAGGGTACATGATCCCTAGCCTTATCTCAGTACATATGGTGAATCAAGGCCTCTGAAAATATTTGAAAGGACCTTGTGAGACCATCATCATCCCTTACAAAAATTGAATCTATCCCAATGACTTGTTCTTCCCCTTGGGGGTTAGACTCCGAGGGTGCAGGAACCTCTGGAGGCGTCGCACCTCCTTCCACGAAACCATGTTGTGAACCTCTATGGAATACTCTATTCGATATCAGTGCATGGATACGTTAAGGTTTTAATTAGCTCTAGTTTAATACTCAAAGGTTTACTGCAGTGGAAATCCTGGTGATCCACATTCGTAGGGTTGAACCCACTCTGATACCATATGTAACGTCCCCATCGTTACAACCGCAAGAGACACCAACAAGGGAAGAAATTTTGTCTGCTTTAAGAATTTAAGTAGGAAGGAAACAATGACAATAGTTAGACCACACAACTTGACAATGAACACGACGTGCACAGGTCGGTCAACAGACAACCATGACTCAACACACTAGAACATCATGCAATTGGGTGAAACATTTGAAAATCAAGGAAGACAAAATCGACTACTCTCCCGACACAATCAAGACCACGCCTACAAGCTAAAGGACAAAATGAAACATCTAACACAACATCTTTGACGACCAATAACTAGGACCTTCCCAACAAGTGAGAGACAACATAAGAGTTACAAAACAAGTACCACAATAAAAACCACAGTCTCAACCACATAGAGCGGTGCACGATCCTAAGCTGGGTTATCGTATGTGCTTCTTGATCCATGCACGTAGCAATCCAATCTCAATAAATCATGTTTCTGCAGTACGATGGGCACACTAGGGACCCATGCGCATACGAACTAACTCCAACCCTTCGTCCTGACATAAAATCTAGCCATACAACAACCTTACAAACATGCATTCATTAAATCAAAAGGTCCTCATATAGATCCTTGTTGGGATAACATTTAAGGCTGATATAAGGAGATAATCCCAGTACTCAATCAACAATTAATATTAACATAAGGCAAAACCATTTTAGGCGATCGACGCATTCAACAACTTTAACGCATTTATCTAAATGAAAAAGTGGTTGTTAATCCAATCTAAGGGGTAAATGACTTACTCATCAATAACCAAATATAATACCAAGGAAACTAAAACTATAAATCGAATATAAATGTTTCAGTGCAACTAAAACAAACAGATTATTCGCATAACAAATATATTGAATACATTTGTAATTGTTGTGATTTATCAATCAAATAAATCGTTGTGATTGGGGTAAATGGAGTAATTTAGCTATCCATTATATCGTTGTCCTTAAACAATATTGATTATCAAAAACTCGTTGTCTTTTACACAATAGTTTGTTGTCTTTTAAAAGTAATCGCAGCTTATGATGTCACTATCCCCTAAAAATAAATCCATCATATGTAAGGAATAACATAGAGTTAACAATATATTTTACAAAATCGTTATTCAATAATACAGGTGATTGCATATATTACAATTCGTTTTCAACAATAATTAAACGTCATCTAACTGTGTATTCGCTATCATAAAACATAAGGCTATTTATTACACAAACATAATGTTATTTATCACACAATGGAATCACTTTCATGTAACATAATGCTTATTTATTACACAAACATAATGCTATTTATTACACAATGGAATCTCTTTCATGTGACATAATGCTTATTTATTACACAAACATAATTCTATTTCTAATCGTTGTCATAGAGATATGTGTTAAATAGCTATCAATAATAATAATAAATCTCTGGCAGACATTATATCCAATCGTTGTCACTAATACTAATGAAGGCTAATAATGATATTTCTGAGAGGAAAATGATATGGTTGAGTGAAATGTGATATCGTTGTGTGTGATGATAACACTATGAAATAAATATCTCTATCATTAGAGAATAAATTGCTATCCAACTCAGAGTATAACAATCATTGTGCATTATTACATCGATGTCAATAGAGTATAATAACATTGTGCATTATATAGTTGTCAATATATATTGTTGTGCATTATATCACTGTGCATTATATCGTTGTCAATAGAGTATAATAATTTTGTGCATTATATAGCTATCAATATATATCGTTGTGCATTATATAGTTGTCAATATATATCGCTATGCATTATATCACTGTGCATTATATTAAATTGCAGTCTAAAAATAATTAATGTCATACAACCATTTAAAATAAACTATTCAAGTATGAATTTGTTGTCTATATAATACTTACTGTATTAATCGCTAAGATTAAAAACATGATAATTGTGAAGTGAAAAACTGGGCAAAATTTGTTGTGTAGAAGGATGAAAATGTTGTGAAAATGAAGAAGTAAATTTGCAGAGATCAAGAACACCAATTCGTTGGGAGAATGTGCATAACACAGGTCACCCTTCTCTCAAGAAAAATATAGAGAAGCAATACAAATTAAAGGGTGAAGGTTCCACGCAGAGGCAAGGCATTTTGTTGGTTTTAAAATCTGAAATTTTTTTGAGTGACCAAATGCAAAGAGAAAGGAATAAAAATCGTTGATTTTGGGGGAAAATCACAGGAAAAATATGTTCAATAGGGTTGGGTATCTACACATTTTCTTTTTCTCAAAAGGAGATAGATCGTAAAAATAATTCATAAGTCTTGTTTCTGGAATGGCAATGATGTGTAACACCTTTTGGAAGGTATAAAGAAATAAAAAAAAAACCCACCATAATAAATATCATTAAGCCAAGATAGGAAAAATACAACCAACAAGGGGTTTGCAATGGTACCTTCAATGCATTACATAATCTAGAAGGAAAATCAAATTTTGTGGCATCCTCTACATAACCATCGTCTAATTTTTGCAACGGTGTAAACTCCTTACATATGACACTTAGAAGGCTGATTTAAGTTGTACCAAAAGGATCACTTGAATGCCTACCATTACTGATACTGTATCTAATTGAAATTCATTGCTGATCCATCTAGGTATCAGAGTAATTAAAGATGTAAATTGGTTAATCAATGTAAAACGCAGAGTAAAAAAAAAGGAAATAAGCGTAGTCAATATGTGTTCAAACGCAGAGTAAAATGATATGTGTGTAACTGTATGATTCAGTGAGTATATAGGTAAAACACAGAGAAGATGAAGGCAATAAAATGTAGTCCAAAAGTGGTAAATGAAACACAGACAATCATTATGTATCATCCTTAACAAAAACCCAGAGGGTTTAACTTCAACGCTGATATTTTACCCATAAAGAAAATGTAGAGTTGATCCTTCAAGGACATGTAGATATAATCAATTAAGAAATGCAAGGATAATCTTTCAAGGAAGCATAAGTGTTTTCAGAGTTTAAGCAATCAAACGTAGAGGTACTCGTTTAGAAGAAGGCGCAAGGACTAATCATTCAACCACGAATCAATCAAACACAAATATAAGTAAGGGATAGATAGCTAGGAAACAATTATCCTTTTCTCATCATCCATGCACAAAAAAGTAGGGCATTATAATATATAGGTCTTTAAACACCGAAGTGATGGTCGTCGATTCGGCTCCTAGCCGACTGCTCCAGCATGGAATGATGATCTAGGGATAAGGGTGGAAGATAAAGAACAATTTCTTCATAATAATCATTAAACCCCACACAGATAAGTCAATAAAATCAGAATTTGGGTTCGCCAAAGGAAATCCATTCAGAAAACAACAAGCAAGGGGATTACAATACCGTAGGAAAATAGGTGCAAGAAAATGCATGGCAATGAAATCTTAAACTGAGAATTGAGAAAATAACGTGTGAAAATTTAATTACATTGCAAGTAACAATTTAAACTAGATTACCTTAGCCAAACACGAATGCTCCATAGTTTCTGTCTTACGTGCGCTTCATCCAACTCCTGCTTGTTGATCGATGTGACCTCACGAGTACCTCCCAGCAAATGCTAAGGGTAATCTTCTTCCCCTGAGCCCCCCGAGATGCAAAGGGACCACACACACTATACTAGAGAAAAACTAGTGCCCAGCTCGCCTCCCAACGTTGAGCTACCACTCGTTACCCGAGCTAGGTATCCCAACTCCCATAAGATAAGTTTAGTCAAGAAAAACATTCAGCAGGGTGTCGTTACTCATACAGTTGATATCCATGTTCCTTCTCCTCCATCCTTTTTATAGAGTTTTTAAGTGATTTCTTTCCCAAATTCTATTTTAATTTCTTTTTCATTAATTTAATCAGAAAAACCTCCCCCGTACACATGTCACCCATCCCCCTAGTTGCACCAGAAAATTAATTTCATTAATTATTTAATTATTCCTATTCCCTCACCCACCTAAAAGCATTCCTAAAAACGCTCCTTGGTGTCCCAAAATTCCCCTACAAAACTTAAATGACTTACGCCTTACTAAATTCTTAGTAGAGTTCAAAAATAGCAATTTCCCAAGCCAAGATTCCTTACTAAGTTAGACATTCATCTTTTTCTTTATGTTTCCCCTTTTTCCTTTAGTTTCCTATTTCTTTTAAGTTTCACTCTTTTCCTTTTTAGTTAAAACTCAATTTATCAAGTGTATAAAAACAACCATTTACCCCTTTTTCTTTTTAATTAAAAATTTAATTAGCATATGTAGATAAAACAATCATTTCCCTTTTAAAATTTTAATCCCCCATTATAATTTGATTTTAATAAATTAATTGAATTTCTTACCCCTTTCTTGTTACATGTTTAATTATGATTATTATTTTTTACCACATGTGTTACTTATACCTAGATTTTAATTTCACTAGGCTCGACAACATTTTTATTAGGGAAATTGTTTTTAAATATTACTTATCACATCATTCATTTTAAGGTCATCTAGGTTTATTCACCTTCGAGTTAAAATGCGAAGTGACCTTCAGGACACACTAGGTGCTCCTAGGGTGCCACTCACCTCTTTCCATTTTCCTTGTGCATCGTTCCCTTCAGGATGCACTACGTGCTCCAAGGGTGCCACTCCCCTCTTTATGTTTTCCTTGCGCGACGTGCCCTTTAGGATGCACTACGTGCTCCAAGGGTGCCACTCGCCTCTTCCCTTGGTAGAAATCAAAAACCCCTGGACTCAATACTTTGCTAGGTGATCTTGTGGGAGACTAAGGTCCTCTAAGGAATAAGGCCCCTTCCTTATTGCACACCCCTTAGAATCATCATGAGCGACTGTCACAGTCTGCCCTCACGACATCATGGGTATTCTCGAACTAGGTAATCGTTAACCTATAGTTTGAGCCATGATGAGAGTGATAGTAGGTTGTGGTAGGGTTGTTTTCCACACCTCTCCCTCAAAGTCTCTGGTTGTCATGCGTGACCCCTCTACTCCATATGTGATTCTGGTTGACAAGTCATCGTCAGCCTGCATCATCAATAAATCATGTCAGTAATAATAATCAATCATCATAACATCTAATCATATGTTCATATGTAACATCAATAACATTCAAACCCAACAGTCCACTCCCTGACTCGATCCAGAGTCCAAGGAGTTTCATCGATGCCTCAACATCCTCAATGTCCAAAGTCCTACACACTTAGGCAAACCTAGTCAATAGCACGTGTCTGTGAATACAACAAATTAACATATCATCAATCCATAATGTCTCATAATCATAATCGAACGACCAATAATATAATAATCCATATCACTTGCAAGCAAGTCTCCTCAAAGAATAAGTTCACTCAGTGCACGCAAGAGAGAGATGTTACTGATATGACAAAGAAGGTTATAGAGTAGGTCTAGAACAATATTCCTTAGATATAACAAAGCATGTTTACACTACTATATGTGCTACTACATAAAATAATCATCAACAATAAGAAAATAATAGTCCCTCTTAGTTTGGAAATCAAAATGGTATATTTCTCATACAGAAGTTGAAATTTCAATCATTCTTGGTTTTAATGGATACTCTACAAGTTTAATTCGGATGTACTCCATGATTAGATTAAGTTCCAAAGTTTCATTTATGTATATCACACCTTCAACATCATCTATCTAAAATAATTCCATCTAGGATTTTCAGGATGAAATTAGTAAACATTTTCTCAACTTGATCACCTAAACATGTTCTCTTGGAGTTTTAACATGGGTCTAATAGATGAGAATCAAATACTTTTACCAATGATCCTCTACCCTATTAAAATGTAGTTGGTTTTTCCAAAATTTAACATTTTGAGCTCAAATTCATTGGGTTTGAAACTAAAATAAAAGGCATTGTTTTGTGATAATGTGGACTATTACCTCTTTTAGATGAAATTGTATCCCTTAAGGTCCCTTAGTGATGGTAGTGTATTATTTCCAATTTCTTTATGTGATATCTCTTTAGTTATCCCTGCTAGACCTTCTACACAATGAATGGTTATTTGATCATTACTTTTGTTTACTATTTCTTGTTCATAATCATATAGAAATAGATAATATACTTATGGTCTCAAATCTTAGTATGGCATCTTATACACTATATTGACTTTTTTTTTCTATAAAAGGCTATGGTTGTTTAGATTAATGTTGATACATATATTTTCACTATTCCCAAGGTTGAGCTCAATGATTGAACCATCCCCTATAGGCATGTTGTCGACATGGATTCCATAGGTCACATGTTCAAATTTGGTCGAGTCCCTCTAATTTACTAGTATATAATGTGGTTGGAGGTTGAGCCACCCTCCATCTGGATATTCTAGAGAAGATGGGGGGGATATTGTGAGTTCCATATATTTAATATCTATGTGGACCCACATAAATGCAAGGTCTTTAGATATTATCTCTACCAATTCCTTTTCTTGACCCATGTAAATTCAATATTAATAGTAGTTAGCTCTATTAGTTCCTTTTCTCATGTAGGGATATGAAAGAAGGTATAATACAAAAAGAATAGATGTTGTGTTCTAGGAAAGAAACCACTTACATATTATTTTATCCAAATGTATGATACAAATCTAGAGTAAAAAACCACTACCCAAATTAATGTATATATACAACTATATTCTTCTCATGTTTCTCCAAATTAACTATAATAATCCTAACAACTCAACATTTCAGTAATGGTTTTCTAATGTAGGTGACAACATTGTATTTAAAAAATTGAAAGGGAATGTTGCATTTATTTCTAAGTTCATAAAGGTGTTCATTCGATTTATGATGGCATTAAACTAGGAAATGAAAATATGTTCTTTAAATACACATTAATACATGAGTGTTATCATGCCTCATGGAATTCATAATGAGCTCTAAAATTATTCGTATGCAAAGAGTTTGAAAATAATGGGTCAGTATGAGAATTTATATCTATTAAATACATGGGACCCATTCTCACTACCATTAGAATAGGGAGGAGATTATTTATCCATTAGAATCGATCATGAAAATGGAGAAACGATTCATGAAGAGGAGGCTTGATCTTCAAATTGATCCCTCCTATCAATCTCTTCATATTATTCAAACATTTTCCCCCATGTTCAACCATCGAATTGAACTTCTTCTTTTGAAGCTCTAGTTTAATTTTTCTATATTCTTATTTTAAACCCTATCATGTTTTTTGAGTTCAATTTAAATTTTATTTTCATAAATTTTGTACTTTTCCTTTCCCTTGAGCTCCAAATTGATTTCCTTAGCTTCCTTTGACAAAACCTTTCCCAATTGGTGATCAAGGTCAATTTCAAAATTGGGGCCCTTCCTTACATTCCTTTGCTAAAACCTTTCCCAATTTGGTGATCAAGCCTGAGTGTCAAATTGGGCCCTCTTTTCACTAATGTTCCTCTCCTATGTCTCTATTTCACAATCGACCCTAATTACTAAATCAAGGTCTTTCTCAAATATTTCTATGGATAGATCCTAATTCTAAGATCAATCTTGATCTTGAAATTGGGTTTACTACCACCCATATCATGATTTAAACAAATTTTTCCTTATTCTCGAACTTAGAAAATGGTCAAAATCTCTTTATAAGACAATTTCAAATTCGAAATACCAAAATGGATTAGTTCAATGAAATAATTGAACTTACTAATCCATTCATACAACTAGTTATTGCAAGGAAATTTTCATACATGGTCAAGAATTTTGAACTTCAAAATTTTATCAATGAATTATAATTATAATTTCTCATACTTGTATTTGTGGTGGGTCAATTCAATTTTTCATAAATCTATGCATCAATGCAATTTTTTTTGTAAATATACATGTCATTGTATTTACTATGACAAGTGGTTTTCTTGTTAAATTGTATATTATCAATAATGTCTCTTGAATTTATGGATGGAGAAGATTTACATTTATTCTAGAGAAATTCAAAGGTTTCATAAGGTGAAGTCTACCCAAGTAGAAAGGAACTACATTGTAATGATATCAGATCTCATTGTTTTGTTGGTAATATTGGTAATGTTTTAAATTGGAAGGTTCCATTTTCTTGTTTGGTTGAAGAACTCAAGACACTGGAAGACACTCTTTTTGGAATGTACTTTGTTTCCTAGAATAATATGAAGATTTGTAATCATAGTGAATTCTTATTAACTAAAATTATTCTTTGATAGGTGACTAAATGTGTAGTTAGTCCAAGTATGAAAGTGCTTTAGAGGATGATATAGATTAATGAGATGATTCTATTAGAATATGATGTATATGCTCATTTAACCATAGACAATATCACTATTTTCACCCAACCATAGGCCGAAGCCACCCCCGAGTACCTTAATATTGACAGAGAATCATTTTGGAAGTAAAACCTAGGCTATATAGCCAAACAAAGGGTGGTGCATCTTTCTCCAAGAATAGCACACCAAGCAAGAGTAACAAGAGATGATCAGAGAGTCCAAACCATAACCAAGAGAGAGTCCAAGCCAAAACCAAAATTTTCTAGATGTAGTAGCTACAATGACATCTCTCCTCCAAACTTGCGCACAAACTGGCCAACTACAGTGCGCACAAGTGTTGCTTCTGCAGTTATGAGAATCATGGCCAGAATGAAGACTGGCCTCCTATATTTATAATAATTCTGGCACACTGCCTAGGCCAACATCTTATTATGGGTACTAATTCTTTAGTATATAACATTTCCTTCACCCAAATTCTTCTCTTGGAGGCTAATAACCTAAAAAAAGTCATTCTTTTGAGCCGACTTGTCTTCTAGGGTTATTAGCCAACTATTTGGTGTTTCTTATGGCTTCTCAAAATATTCTATTCTCGTCAGGTTTACACGTGGAGGTAAATACCTCCCACAACTACCATAATATCAACACTCCCTCCTAGCTAGGGAGGTATTGAAGATAATGGTCTTGAGAAAAAACATACCATTCACTCGATAACATCAACATAGTTGTATAGACTATCTCATGATTAGATCATGAGCACCATAACCACTATCATTTTCATCAACTGTATCATCTCTCGAAACCATACTCCATCTGAGTAATCAAACATGATGTTGGATAAGTCACTCACTCCATAGAGTGACACAAGAACCGTTCTTCTAATCCAGACATATTTCCTAGAAGAATAAATGTCATGGATCATTTTCCGTCTAGTGAAACTCTGTCCATTGATCATCCATCTAGATGATAATCATTTCCAACACTACTGATAATATTCAAGAAAATTAGAAAAATGTCGTTCAATAGAACACAACTGTGTCTATCCACAGTAGTACACAAATATAATCCACTGGTACATTTCCACACCAAGTAGCACACAGATACTTTATCAATGACATATAGTCACAATCAGTGGAACACATCCACCACAATAGTATACATCTACTATCTAGAGACATACAATCTCCATAACAATCATATGATCTTATATCAACCTGCAGAGAAAACATTGTTATGATATAAACTGAATCATCTAGGCCATTATTCCACTCACATCTGTGAGATATGGAAGAGCATATACCCTCATAAGGTCAAACATCAATTATGAGCTATCTGGACTATTCTTCTCAAGAAAGGATGAATAACTGTCCCGATTTCTAAGCCTGTACCATTCACCTATTTGGGCCACTCCTCCGACACTAAAAAAAGTGCAGCCTCGAGATAATGAATCTGCCCTAGGGAATGCTTGTCCCTGATTGTTGAACCTGGACCATTCACCTATCTAGACCATTCCTCCGACACTAAACAAAGTGCAACCTAGAGAGAATGAATCTTCCCTAGGGAATCACTGTCCAGACCATTTCCTAAGGAAATGACTATCCTACACCAACCTCCAAAATGAACCATTCTTCGAAACTAATCACAACTATGAGCTTCAAAAGAATGATTGTCTAGCAAGGCATACCAATATTCTTGACCACTACTAATATTGACTATCAAGAAGAGAGACTATCCTAGACCATTCCCCATGTTAACCACAAGGGGAATTGTTGTCTATGGTACATCAACAATCCATCGAACCATTTTCATTACGAAAATGATCGTTTGATCTGGACCATTTTACGAACTAGAAAATGCCTGTTCATCAGAAATCTCAAACCACTTTTTGAACTGGAAAGGAACTGCTCATCCTCAACCATTTTTTGAACTTGAAAAATGACTATCCATAAATCAATAATACATCAGTTCTCCCTCCCAACCTGGGATTCATCTCTTCATTTTTCAATAAGGAAGTTGTCTTGACGAGCTCTAGCTTGAGTACACAAACTCTTTCATCTTGGACAGAAGCTTTACCAAAATCTCTGCTTATCTACTCATCTATGGAGGTAGATATTGGAGAACAAATTTCTCTTTCCTGGACTTTATCATGGAGAGTGTTGTTGGAGCTGCCTTTTTCATTTGGTTCAAATCTATTTTAAAGGTCAAATGTCGGTTCTTAAGTTCTTTTTTTCTTTGTGACATTCACCTATTGAAAGCCTCAGTAGTCTCGACATGTGAAATAGCGGGATATGTGATGTTTCATAAGTTACCACTTTTATCGTGAAACGAAGGTTGTTGCTCTTCGTACCTCATAATATCGCTCTTCGGGAGTTACAATTCACAAAATTTACGAACCCCAATGTGTGAGGTCGCGAAAAGTTTCCAAAGCTTACCTCAAGTGAAAGATAAGAGTGGGACCATGTAAAACCCAGTCAAATGTTGTCGGGATTTTGTGTCTCAACGTTTACTCTCTCCTAAAACATTACCGTCATAAACCCGAAAGATGAAGCCACGAGATCCTCACATAAGTAACCTAGGTTAACATCCAGAGTGTTTAGTCTGACCATGGTTAAAGCCTCTTGAGATTTCATGACTCAACATACATTCCGCCTGGAAACTATACCCACGAAGCCCCGAACCACGAAGTCACAATATAAATTAAAACATGATTAATAAAACACTTAATCTGATTACGTCCTCACTTAACTAAATATAATCATCGCAATCTCGGGTTTTAGAGGCTCGAAAGGTCAAAGTTAAATTATCGATACAACGAATGTCGAAATGTTGATTTAAATCCTAATTAAGGAAGCCAAGCCATCCTAATCACTGTTTAATGCAAATGATAATAATGCACAGTTTACGAGGTAATTTCAAATGTTCCTTGTGTCAGCTTTTGCCACGAACCATCGAATTTTATGGCATTAATTGGAAATAAGGAGAAACAACAAAGTAAGGATATGGTTTTTATTGCCAAAATATTTATCTAATTATGATTGGACCGTTCTGTCCGTAAGGACATCGATATGTTAAATGGTCGAAGATATAGATATTTTGCTTCCTATTTTATCCATAAAGTTCATTTCTATCCCGCACAGAGAATTTTTTTTGAGTAAGCTAACTTCTATATGTATACGCATTTTTATCGCAGAAGAGCAAAGTTACAATCCCCTGTCATGGCCCCGTGAAAAGTATCCAAGACAAGCGCAGAGGTTTCAGGACAAGGTTCTGATAATATTTTGGATACTTCACCTCGAAGTGTTGATTGCGTACGAACCTAGTCATATGTTTCGGAGGTGTTGCAATCAAAGTTGGTGAATTACTTGGACGATTCCAGTGACAATGAGACAGACGACATGACTACCAAATACAAGATCATCGTCCAGGCAAAGATGCATAAAGTAGCGGCCTGGCCACGTCTTCTACCTTAGTATGACATGATCTAATGGGTGCTAGATCATGTAGACATCCCTACTAGAACCATCATCAATGAGTAGAGAGTCACTGTTGGGACCTTCAGACCAGAAAGCTTACAGGTTATGTACAAATTACCACCCACGTCAGACTTCTCATGTAATGCAGAGTTTCTAGATGGTTTTAAAAAGAAGGAATGGGAGAAATACATGAAAAGTTTATCTAATTTGATTAAGGATTGGGTCTCACACCCAGCGAAGTTCAGGGCAGACAACAATGGAATTTATTCCATATCTTCTTTGCAACCACAGTTCAAATATGTAGCGATGATGACTTGTAGATTATATGGGAGGGAAGACACCACACATTTTTTCCTCCAATGGGTTCCCTTGATATACTCATTAGAAGAAGGCTCTTCTTTCGACTGGGCTAAAATGTTATCAGATAGCCTGACCAGTCGGGTTACAGAACATCGCATGCAAAAAGAGAGCAGGAAATCTACTTCATTTTTTATGTCCGCATATCTCATGGATGTGGTATGTTTCATGACACCTTTTCCCTTGATGAATTGGATTTGGGCTCCATCGGATGTTAAGCCAGTCCATGTATATCATTCTAAGCTTTGGGAGGACAAGGCTTTAGATTTCATATACGAAATCTTCAACTGGGTGATGGTACCGATGCATGTTTCCATCTTCGGTAATCTGCCACCCAGGATATCAGATAACATCATGGAAAATTTAAGAAGAGTGGTCGATTGGTATGTGGAGAAAGAATTCTCATACATCAGGGTGTTCGGTGCTTTTGTCCCTCCGCATGATTTACCCTTACTTATACCCGACAGGCTGGCTTGTCGAGAGATTTCCAGGCAAACTGTAATTGGCGGTATAAGTAAAGAACTAAAATGGTATTCAAAAAAGGTATGGCCACCTTTTCCTATTCATTTAAACAATTATTCATTATTAGGCATCGGGCATGCAAAGGCTGAGGCAACACCCTTAGAATATATAAATTTGGTTCATATCGAATTCAAGAAACATGATCCACACAGGGTCGTGAGTAATCATTTGGCTAGTTGTGGCCCTAAAATATTTTAGCACGAGAATTCACCTTAGCATGATATTTTACAAGGCGCGAAATCTTATGCTGATTTTTTGGCTCGAATACAAACCCTGTTGCCCAAAGAGAGGGATGATGTTGTCAAATTCAAAGAGAATAGGTGGATTTTCCTTCCTTCGGTATTATGGGGTGAAGATTTGACGATAGTAAAGAAGCAACAAACAGAATTCAGAGGCTCTAAAGGTTCAACGCCGGACCAGGAAGGACAACAGGATAAAGAAGAGCAAGTTGGGGGCTCGAAACTAGAAGCCAAGGCTTCCGATCCTCCAAGCAAGTCGACTTCACTCATTACTCCTGGGAAATCTTCTAAATAGGTCGGCAATCCCATCGCCTCCATTAACCCCCTACAGTCTGCAAAGGAAATCCCAGATGCAGGTTGGATTTTGGGTGAAAAATTGACACCTGTAGCAGTTGAAGAGCTCCCTCCGAAGGAATTCTTCTTCAATAAGAAGAGGAAAGTGGTTGTGAGACAAGAAATCTACCAAGAGGTAGGTACTGTCTCTAAGAAATATAAAATTTTAACTAATGGGAAGGATATGAAGAAAGTAGAGTTCTCGATGCAGTTAGCAGGAACACTGGGTTCTTTCACCACGATGAATCAATATTCAGTTAGGACCCTGAAGGATCAGCTAAAACGAAATAATTGTTTGATCAAGACACTAGATACTAAACTATATACAACAGAGGTTGTTGCTAAAGATCAGGAAAGTGTGACTTTAGAGAAAGAAATAATAAAAGATCAAAAATAAATCGAGCGGCTTAAAGTCGATCTCGAACAGACACAGTTGAAGGTTCAGACAAGTCAAACTCAAATAAGACAACAGGGAGAATTAATAGACCAACTTCGGTCCAAACTAGAATTCACTGAAAGCCAGGTAATTGATATTGGGATATTTCAATCCCAAAGTAATAGAGATCAGAAAAAGGTTATCGACGGTGCAACAGGGTTTTCTTGCAAAAGTGGAAACAATTCAAAGCATATTCCAACTCGGTGATCAGGTGTTGGAAAACCTCTCTCTTAAAGAAAGGGATGTCGGAGTATCTTGGGTGGCCTTCCAAGAGGCTATTATAGCCACAAAGAGAAGGGAAGCAAGCAGTAGTTCTAGTTTTCCCATCGCAGAGTAGACCAAGGGTAATATCTTGTTGAAAGAATGGGATCGAAATATATCCAAAGGCAAACAACAAGCTACGAAGATGAGGAAATATTGCGAAGAAATTTTCGGTTTGTTGAGTGAGATTTGTTTGGGTTCCAACGGTGAAAGTGACATGGAGATACTGGGTTAGATCAATACATCTAAATATATGTTAAATATCAAGGAAAATGAAGAAAGAGAATTAGCCAAAATATCACAAATAATTCATACAAACATAGTGCAAATAGACAAATGGCTAATTAAACCGAGTATGCAATTATGCTCTATCAATGCCAAACATCAACATGTGGAGGGAAAGTTGCCACTATTGATGAAAGACTGCTATATTTTTTAAGCAAATAATCAAGCAAAGCCATCTAAGTTGATATCACAGTTGGTGGAAAAGTGCATTATTTTCACAGAGCATGTGAAGAGGCAGGTTTCGGGTACCAAATGAGAACAGAGATAAAGAAACGAAACGTTTCGACTCCTTGATTGTAACTGAAAACCTCTGGAACTATTGAGTTTCCAACGCAAAATAATTTTGTATAAATATCCATTTTGAAGAAAGAAAAAAGGCTGGACCTTTTTTATCAGTTGTAATAGAGACTCTCTTTTTCGAGACTTAATACAAAGAAATACGGAGATTCCTAGTTTCGTCACTACTGTGTTATGAGTTTGTTCTTTCTGTTATTTAATTTTCATTCTTATTTCACTTATATACATCTAATGAATGTTGCATTGCAATTTAGTAACACTTCTACTTCAGTGATTAATATTTAGCTATCTATTGTTTATAGTTTTTCCTCTGTATCGGCTACTAGTAGGTACAAGACCTGTATATCTTTAGGTTTTCATATTTTATGCTTCATCGGACCATTTCTTATCTTATTTTCTTCTTTTGTTTATAGAGTGAGATTCTCTCTCGATAGGAGCCTTATTCTATAGACAACTTAATGTTTTCCCATAATTCATACACCATTTATTTCAAATATAACACAGTTACAGAAAAAGGCCTTTGGTTTGTATTTTGCTTTTAATATTGATTTCTAAAGTTCTCTTTTATAAAATCAAAATTGATACAGCATAAACGTTTTGGATTTCCTTAAATTTTTTTGTTCCTCTATGACTGTCCCTGTTGTAAGACAACCCAATATTGAACTCGGTTTGATAGATCAAACCCATATCGCTTTAAATCTCTTTGATACCATACTTAAAACGGTTAACACTCGGGTAGAACTTGAACGTTCATGGGCTGCAATTGAAAGGGATATAAACATCTAGGAATAGTTGGAAGCCAAGCAGCAACAACCTAGAAATCAACCCTATCTTTCTTTTCCGAAGGTATACCCTCCTCCTTTTTACATCTTACTAACTTTCGGATGCCTAGACACTGTACTTTTTAAATCCTTAAGTACAAACTCTGGAACAAAAAGTGTGATTATTGATCTCAATGTACTTCGATCTTTCTATAATATTGGTTTTATTTGAAGGCTTCATATAGATTTGATCATTACAGTATATCATAGTTGAATTAAACTCCTTTTTTTTCTTCTATCTCATAACATCGTGGTAAGGCTCAAACTAGAACATATCCATGTGGCACTTCTTCTTTCATCATGAGAGTTTGTCATGGATTAGTAATCCATCATCCTGGACTTTTAAGTAACCATTCTGACTTTTATCATAGAAGATTTTCACCACGCTTATGTTGTGCATGAGAAGCTTTGAACCAAGTTGTTTGAGTCCATACAAAATATTCTTTCATCTACAAACAAGAGTCTCTTTCTGGTATACCTCAAAGCCTTGAGGCTTCTACATACGGTCTTTGTTCAATTACCTTGGAGAACAGTCTTTGCATTCATATGATGTCAATTCCAACCCATGGATATTGTGGATGATATAATGGCTCATGTAGAGGTATAACTAGTTTACTGGAACAAGAAATCATCATAGTCTTCTACCTCCATCTGGGAGAACCTCTAGTTCTAGATCTCACAATGCTTACATTCATAAGTATTCCATACACTCTTATTCATCACAACTTTCAGTTTCTCTGCTTGATTTCTTTTAGTGAGTTCAGGTTAGACTCGTAGTCTTGTGATTCTTTATGCAATGATTGTTTGTTCTGGATTTCTTTTCTTGCATGTTTCTCTTTATTTATTGGGTCCAGGGAGTTTTCTATAGATTCCATGCCCTGAAGATTCTGCCTTCTTCCTTTCATTATAGGAACATGGATGTGGATGGACAACCAGGGATACTTCAAGGCTTCTTTTTGAAGAACGTTTCTTCTAAAGTCCAACTTAACACATGTTTCTTTTCATGGTTGCTACCACTGATGGGAAGATGGATAGATACTTAATAATCTTCAATGGATCATATTATTTAGGATTATCTCCCTCCTAATCCTTGATTCATGCATGAATGAATTCTCTTCTTTTTGAATTTCGTATTTAGCTCCCTCCAACAAAGAGAGCCCACGCTTATGTCTGCATCCTTATTGCATTTTGCAAAGTGTCATGAGTCCTCTTCCAATTTCCTCTTGATTGTTGACTTATTTCTGTCTTTAATTCTTCTAGGTTTATTCAAGATTGATTTTGATTTCATCTTATCTTGCATTTGTTACTTATGTAATAACTTCCACATGAACTGTTACTAGGGTTTTTTGATGTACTTCATTCGTTCATGTGTATTATTTGACTTGTAGTCATTGTGATAAGAAGTCCTTATTTTGTTGATATTCCATAGGTGTAGTTTATGTTTGAACATATTATCTTCTAATAAATAGATATGAAAGATATGTAAATAAAACATGGTATGTACAAGAACTATGAAGAGTATTGTTACCTTGCCTTAGAAGAAGAAGTTTGTTTTGTCCCGCTTGGCTTTCTTTGAGGGTTCCCTTTCTTCGACAACTAATTCTTTGTGTGTTTCCTTCCTTTTCTTTAATTCAGGACAATGATTCTTGTAGTCAACACAATTTTGACAATTGAAGCATTGTATTCTTGACATATATTTATCTTGATTTGGTTTCTTCCTGGAGCCAAACTTCTTTTTATTCATGAAATTATTGAACATTGTTGTGAAGGCTTGATCATCGTATTTCTTTTGGGGTTTCTCTTTTTCAATGATTCTTGATTCTTTGTGTGCACAACAAGTCCAAAGTTCTTCTAATGTAGGATACTCCTTCCTTGTGTTCATGCTTGTGACAAATGCATCCCATATATTAGGAAGACTATTGAGTACTATATTTACCAGTTCCTTCTCTGAGATGATCTCTTCAATAGCTTGTAGTTGATATCTTAACTGAGAGATCCTTAAAAACTATGATGTTATGTTTTCATCATCATTCATCTTCATGTCACGGAGCTCATTCTTCATACTCATTACTTGTCCAATGTTTTTGACTGAAAATAGGTTTGTTAGAGAATCGTACATATTCTTAGATGAGTCAATATGGGAGATGTAGGGTATCAAGTGGTATTTTATAGATTCCACTATGGCATTTATGTCACAGTCTTTGAAATTCTCCATAACTGCAATGTTCTGCAGTTCCTTCTCTTTTCCGTCTTCAATCTCTGGTTCCATGATCTTTCCTTTCACGATATCCAACACTTTATTCTTGGTAAGGATGAGAAAAATCCTTATCTTTCATGCTCTGAAGTTATAATCTCCATCTAACTTGTTTTCTGACTTCATAAAGTAAGTCATGGTTGCCTTGACTTGGTCGACCCTAGATTTGACCAAAAACTCAAACTTAACGTCTTAGCTTGCTGAGAGTACCAAGAGATGTGCTAGGCTAGGGAACACTAGTCTATCCAGAAATTAGGTCAATCCCTTCACTTAAGGTTCCTCAATGAGAGGATTAGGGTTTCTACAACTACACCTGCTAGTAACCCTAGCGACAATGCTTTAGTAACCGCTCCTGCTAGAAACCCTAGCGACATTTCTTCAATGAGATTAGTATCCTTATGGATATGCTCCCTTCAAGTGGTTAGACTAAATGAAGGAGGTGTGGGCCCATAACCTGTTAAAATATGATGGATTTGCTCATTTAACCATAGAAAATGTCCCTACTGTCACCCAACCATAGGCCAAAGCCACCCTCGAGCACCTTAACCTTCATAGAGAATCATTCTGGAAGAAAAACCTAGGCTAGATAGCCAAACAAAGGGTGGCACATATTTCTCAAAGAATAACGCACCAAGAAAGAGTAGCAAGAGCTGATCAGGGAGTCCAAACCATAACCAAGAGAGAGTCCAAGCCAAAACTGAAATATTCTAGCTACAGTAGCTGCAACGACAACTCTCCTCCAAACTTGCACACAAACTGGCCAACTGCAGTGTGCACAAGTGTTGCTTCTGCAGTTCTGAGAATCTTGGCCAGAATGAAGACTGGCCTCATGTATTTATACTAATTATGGCAGACTGCCTCAGCCAACTTCTCATTCTAGGTACTAATTCTTTAGTATATAACATTTCCTTCAACTGACTTCTTCTCTTGGAGGCTAATAACCTAATACAAGTCATTCTCTTGAGTCGACTTGTCTTCTAGGGTTATTAGCCAACTAATTAGGGTTTGTTCTGGCTTCTCAGAATATTCTATTCTCGTCAGGTTTACACATGGAGGTAAATACCTCCCGCAACTACCATAATATCAACAGATTATACATCTAGGTGTGAATATGACGTGGAGCAATATGGTTCTATGAGTGTTGGTCCAAAAGGGAGGAAGGAATTCTAAATTGGACACAGGTTTTCCACTAAAATTTTAAAGGAATTCTTTGCACTCCATGTCATACTAAAAAATATATGTTCAAATAAAGAGGAACATGGAGCCTTGAGTTTTATCTAAAATGTTCTTGAAGACCATATTATTCAATAAAATATGTTGGGATCACATAATTTTTGTGTAATGGTGGAAATAATTTTATCACTTTGTAATACATGCTCCTTCTTATTGAAACCGTATAATATAGTATCTTGGAAAGTAGATAAAATGTTAGACCAAAAAGTAGGATATTTATTACACTTTCAAGCGATCCACTAATCAAAATGGTCATTCTCTTCTCATGTTGAATATAAAAACTTCAAGTTTAAAGGTGTATCAATTAATCTAACTCATATATGCTCATAGGAGAATAAGTATGTTGTTGAGGAAACTATTAGGAATGTGATTGAAGGAGAAGTGGTGTAGTTAGAAAGTTAGATTGTATTCATTTTGGTATTTACATTAAAGTCTTCAAAAAACAATTCACTCACCTTATTCTATCATAGGGTTATTTGATAAGGTGGACTATTTACTAGTCATTTCACTTTAGTGGTTCCCGATTAGATGTGAAGTTGAAGGCAATTTCACCATAGGTAGAGGTGAATATGTGGATATCATAGAAGATACATTTCCATAATTAGAATATCCCATTTGTATGACTTGATCTTATGGATAGTTAGTGATAACAAGACCATATAATCACCAAAAACACCCAAGGCCAAATTCATCTCATGGGTGTGTAAGAAAAATAGTTTCTAGTGAAAATATTAAGATAAATATCACTTTATAAAATGATTAAGAAACAAAATATGTTTTAAAAATGAATGTGTTTCTAAAGTAACCGATGAATCGTTAACTAATGGATGACACTTTATTAAATACACTGGTGTGAATGTAAGAATGGAATTTTTTCTCAACTCATTGGAATCAAATGTAGTTACAAACATGAATGACAAAAAAAAGAAAAGGATCTTGATTAACATCAAATTTGATGGCATTGAGGTTTGTCAAAATGAAAAATGTAAACCATACGTATTCCAAGAGCCACCTTACTTGGTTACAAAATGAAACTTCTAAATGGTGACACAAAGTTAGTAAATGGAAATTGTAGATTAGAAAAACCAAGGCCTAATACTATAGCATTAATATCTAGACTCTAGAAGATAGTGAATGAAAATTAATATATATATCCTCACCAGACTCAGCAAGTGCATCAATATTGAACAAGGATGCCTCTAAAATTGTTTCCTACGAATTATACACGTAAAATAGTTCTTTAAAATATTAATGAGGACCTTACCAAGATTAAAATTCATATATTGTCACAATATAACTTAAGAAATATATGGAGAATGAATTTTACAGATGTTGCAATTACAGAGAACACATTCTTTGCAAAGTGTGAGGAGTTCTATGAAATTTTCTATAAACTTAGAGGCACCATTGACCCAAAAATGCTAAAATATTGGCACCAAGTTAAAAAAATTCACAATGAGTACATTACAAGTTTTCTCTTAGCCTACTATGCCCATAGATTGAAATTAGAGGAACCCTATAAAATGCTTGAGAATTGTGCATGACATGATGGGAAATATGAACACTTCCATACCAAGGCTAAGAAGGAAGGAAAATTTAGTTAGAATTTCCTATAATTTTCTAGTTCATCTATATGAAATGATTACAAATGGAAATCATACTGGGGGTTTCATCACTTTAGCCTCCCTTTTCTAGATACAGGTTCAAATTTCACTATATCCTCCTTATGTTTATTCTTGATCATTCTATAGGACCAAATGGTTGATGGATTTGGGCACTTGTTATACAAGAAAGGGTCTTTAACACATCCATTACACGATGCACTTTAGAAAATGAGTCCTATGAAAAGTCTCAAGAATATTTAAGAGAGAATTCACATAGGATTTATGCCAATATATTCCTTGAACAAACTCTGATAGGTTTCATAAATACCTTATTAATTCTAAATAAGGTATCTAGATTTCTAGTGCATTTAATTATCAACCCAAGGCTTGTATGCTTGCGAAGTGTTGTGCAAAATTTGTGCAAGTCTCAAGAACTTGTTTAGAAAATGAAATATATCATGATGTTCTAATCTTAGAACTAGAAATCTAATTCTAGTTACAAGAAACAAAGCATTAAAGTATAAAATGCATAAAGTTGAAAAATGATTGAAATCTACAACTTAAATATCAACATCACACAAATATGTTCAATTTTTTGTACCAACACACTACAAACTATTAAGCAACAATTGTATATACATTCATTCAATCTACAAAAACTATTAAAACACTAAACTATGAAAATTATTGTAACTAATTATGAAACAACAAGTAATGCAAGATCTATACCCTCAGAGTGGGTCCTTCCTCTTCACAAGAAGGTGCTAGAAATCTTTAGTGGATAACTATTAACTCAACACTTTGAATTAATTCCACTTAACTCATACACAAAGAGATTGGAAGGGAAAATTAAGAAAGTTGGTTATATTATAGAAAAGTATCTACAAAAATATACATGTCTCATCCATGAATGATATCATAGGTTCTATAACATGGCCTTTAGGTAAATATCTAGAACATGGCTTACTAGTCCATAATGTTTCCAAGGCTTCTTCAATGGTTATAGTTGGTTTAACATCAATCATAGCCACAAGGTTACTGGAAGGATCAATAAGTTCATCAAGAAGCTCTATCGAGATCTGGGTGATTCTATTATTATTAGGATTCATATCAATCTCCATGATTTCATTAAAGAGTTTAGTGGTGATTTCAACATCATTTTTTATAACCACTTCTATAGCAGCTTCAACAACATCTTTCACAGGATTAGAAATAACAACTTTGTCGATAGTAGTAGGATTAGTAGCAGAAACAACCTTTTCCATGGAATCAATAGTAATGTCTCTCAAAGGAACAATAACATATATGAGATGATCAATAACAGTAGTGGAAGATATAATAACTTCTTCATCAATACAATCAACAACATTGGAAAATTTAGGAACATGATCTGTAACAAATTCAAGAGTAATATCCTCAAGAATTTCTTCCTTATCAATATCAACAATAGGATTAATGACATTGATAGAAGGAGTGGAAGGAATATGTATAATGACATATATAACAATGGGCTCATCAACTAGGTTAGTAGCAGTAGGATAAAAAATAACAATAGGTTGAGTGATTGTTTATGGATAAATTCGTGAGTGCGGACACAGACCAATCTCCCCAGATCCACCTGGATCTAGAACAAACCGTAACAGAATATTACTCTTTCCCTAGATTTAAATATTGAATGAACTAAGAGAAATGGATACTGGACATACCTTATGAATGCTCTCCTTTAATCTCTGTTGTTCCTTGCTCCGCTCTGATGCTATTGTGTTGTTCCAATCACAACAACACAAACCAATCATAGCAAAGGCATTAATATATTCAATATCTAATCTATACATGTGATCAAGGAATCATG
>SNQJ01S0075351.1:26432-37064 GCA_010110895.2 Picea sitchensis | reverse complement strand
CCAATCTAATACTTGATTAGCTAGAGTATCTGTCATTTGATTTAATCTCCTAGGAACATGGATATACGTAATGTAATCAAAGAAACGTTCTAAGAGACATACCCTAAGGAACCGTTGGTGTAAAGTAGAATCATAAATGCGATAAACCCCATTTAACTGGGACACAACCAGCTGAGCATCTAATTAGACCCGGAGGTGAGAGATACCATGCGACAAAGAGTCATGAAGAAACTTTATCACTTCATTTTACTCGACGACATTGGTTGTAGCATCACCTAGACAGATACCTCTAGAATATAGCAACTGGCCTTGAGGCGTGAAAATCACCCAAGCTGCGGAAGAAAGCCTCCGAGTGTGTCAACTAGTGTCGTCCGCGAACCCAAAGAACACCTTTGATTCACTTGGCATATACCACAGTGAAAAATATGACATAAATAACGACACGTCCATAAAACAAAAGACAAAAAATAACTGTATAAGAACTATAGATATGTACAAGAAGTCACCCAGGCGACCAACCTATGAGTAATACTTCTTGAGGTAGAGCCCATTTATAGGCTCTACCAAAACATTTACCTCAAATTCAACCAGACGATAAGTTCCCTTATTTAAGACCTCCTTCACATTGAAAGGTCTGAACCACATGGATTTAAACTTGCCTTCCCCCATGGGATCCTTATCTTGGTCATAGACCAGGACAAGGTCACCTTCGGAGAAAATCTGAGGACAAACGAACCGATCATATTGACACTTGACTCATTGTTTGTGAGCCTCGTTAGCCAAGGCAACACCACAGCATTTCGCATAGAGTTGCTCAAGATATAATAGGCATTCCTCAAGTGGTGAATTTTCTGGAAATAACTCTATTTCCAACTTTAAAGACAGGATCTGGCACTCTATACGCAAGACTTCTTCCAACCTGTAAACGAGTTGAAAAGGTGAGAAATCGGTGGCAGTCTTTACAGACGTTCGGTAGGCCCAAAACATCGAGTACAACATCAAATGCCAATTTGATTTGGTAGAATTGATCGTTCGCTGCAGAATAGTCTTGAGGGACTTGTTCACAGCTTCCACCTGACCATTCGCTTGTGGGTAATATGGTGATGAATTCTCTTGCCTCAACCCAAGCTTTGATGTTAATTTATACATCATTTTATTCTAAAAGTGGCTGCCATGGTCAGTGACAATCTCCTTCGAGATGTTGAACCTTGCTACTATCTAGTTAAAAATGAAGAGAGACATTGTTTCACCATCATTGTTAAACATTGGCATAGCCTCGACCCACTTTGTAAATTAGTCTACCGCTATGATGATATAACGATTCCCCCTGGTTGAAGCCAGGTGGAATGTAGTAAAATAAATCCCCCACTTGGTGAAGGGACCAACAGTAATGACGGGAAACATGGGAGCAAGATGTGCCCTCATCTTCTGAGAGAATATCTGACATAGGTGTCACTTCTTGACCTACTGAACGCAATCCTTGATTAACGTAGGCCAAAAGTAATTGGCTCATAGAATATTTTGGGTTGTTTCCAACCCAGAAAAATGACCACCACATGCTCTAGTATGGAATTCATTAAGAACGATTTTTTCTTCTTTGTGTATAAGGCACCGGCGAAGAATACAATCTACACCTCGACGATACAAAGTGTCATTGAGAATGATATAGTTTCGTGCCTGATGGTGAATTCGTCGACGCTCGTCGCGAGAAGAAGAAGAGGGGCACTTCAAATTCTGGAGAAATACTAGAATATCTCCATACCAGGGGTCTGAATATGAGATTAGAAAAATATCTCCTTTAATAGGCGATTCTTCGGGCGTGACATCACCAAATTCAACCGAAAGTTCCAAAATAAGTTATGCAAAGACCAATGACTTTTTGGATTTCATGGAAACAAAATCCAAGTCAAATTCCTGGAGGATAACAATCCATCTACTGATATATCTGCCAATGACGCGTCATGTCAACACATATTGAAATGCATTCACAACAGAAATGACGGTGGTCTTGCGAAGAAGTATATAATGATGGACCTGCTGGATAACATGCACTACTACCAACGCAAGCTTCTCAACATGATAATAGTTGAGTTCTGGCCCAACCAGACCTCGAATCAGGTAATAAATCACATGCTCTTCGAGTAGATCATCCTCTTGAACCAAGACCATACCGATGGTTGACTCTTCAGTGGCCAAGTACAATAAGAAATCTTTATTATAATTGGGAGGCCGAAGAAGAGGGGCATATGTGAGGGCATGTTTCAACGCTTCAAAAGAGTGTTGAGTGGATTCATCCCAATAGAAAGTGACTCCCTTTTTCAGTAAATGCATGAATCCTTTAGTTATCTCGGCATAGTTTGCGATAAAACACTGAAGAAAGTTCATTTTCATATTTGAAGTTGAGGGACTGTGCATGGGGGAGGAAACTTAACTATCACCTCAACCTTAAGAGGATCAAACATGATCCCTGTTGTCAAAACTATGAAACCTAGAAGAAGACTCGAAGTCACGTAGAAACTACACTTGTGTTTGAATCCTATAGTAGTGAAATCGTTCAAAGATTAGTCCAAGGTGCATGGGATGATCATCTCTCTTGCGAGATCGTGATGCTAGATCATCGAGATAATCCTCGAATATATGTCTAATATCATGGAAGCAAAAGACATGGCTTGCTGAAAAGAGGCTCCAAAATTCTTCAGGCCAAAAGGCATCTTACGGTAAGCAAATGTGCCCCACAGACAGATAAAAGTTGACTTATGTTGGTCTTCGGGTTTGATCTAGATATGGTTATATCCTGAAAAACCATCCATGAATGAAAATACCTCACAACATGTGCATCCATCAACAATCTGATCAATGAATGGGGTGGGGAAATTATCCTTTGGACATTCCTTATTCAAGTCATGGAAGTCCATGCACACGTGAATCGTACCCTGTTTTTTGTTAACCAGAACGCGATTTAACACCCATTGCATCAACTGTATCGGGTAGATGAAACCAGGTTTAAGCAGTTTCTCACCAAATGAAGCTCCTGTTAGAGCAACTAAACGTCAGGATAGGTCGTTATCTCATGTTCGACGATTCTTGGATCAATGCCTAGCATTTTTTCGTAAGACCAGGCAAAAATGTCATGGAATTCCTTAAATAAATTAGTATAGACTCAAATATCCTCGAGGGAGCAGTCTTCTCTGACAAAAACATTCTCCATGAATCCATGGGTTCTATAGATGTCAATAGGTATCATTTCAGTGATAGTTTCCATGTTACCCTTGGCATAAACTACGTTTGTAGCCAAAGGATTAACAGGACAAGACCTGTCTCCAGTCATAGTCAACACGAATTCACCTGCCTCTATTCTTCTTAATTCCAGGAGAAAATAAGATCTGTGATAGAGATCATCCCAGGTTCTGTCCAGACCAGTCAATGCCTCTATAATTGCCTCATCAGAGGGAAAGACCATGTATAAAGAATCAGTAATGGCGAGGGAATATTGAGCCCAAATAGGCTCAAGAATTGGATCTAACTCCTGTGCGAGAGTCAAACCGAGGTCGTTCAAATCTTGCTGGACAATACTGTACGCAACTTATGCCATAGACAAAGGCATGGCCATGCTAGGATTCCCTTTCCCTTCCATTGAAGCCGATGGGGAAGGAAGAGTCCACAGATCGTTAAAGTAAGTCGTTCGAAACGATGACACTTGAAAAATTTCAGCCCTAGGCTGGTCAGGGGCAATCGATATCATCTTGACATCGCCAGAAGGAGGAGGGTAATCAAAAGTACCCATCAAAGGTGGGCACAAACCAACCCCCACGTTGACGATGTCGGGCTAAGGGTTATCAATCATCGGGACCGTGGATGCCCCCGATGAAGGGTTAGGCCTGGAGAAGGACAACTGATCAATGGTTACGATTTGGCCCTCATGTGGAAACAACAAGACCCAAAAAATTGTGGCAACCACTGCATGCATTTCATAATTCCAACTCCTTCCTAATAGAAGGTTGTAGTAAAGAGGTGCATTGACCACTTCAAATTCGATGCACACGGTATTCCCTCCTAACTGCACGGGGAAAGAAGGGATGATTCCATGTGGTCTGAAAGAACAACCATTGAAAGAAGTAAGAAGAGTAGCTGAAGAAGACAAAACGGGTTGACCAATGGCCTTCCAACACGCTAATGAAATCATGCAAGTCAAGGCACCCTCATCAACCACCGTGCGAAAAATATTCCAGGTAAATTTTTTTGTGGTGTAAGCCAATACTATCAGAAACGCAACGTGGTAAGGGAGACGAGGTTTTAAGTCGGTCGTATCAAGAATGATCATTCCCTGATTATAAGTCTCTACAGATCCCAAAGTGGATAACAGAGCCTTTCTCTGTGAAGGGCATCTCTGGAGGACCTCCAAAGCAGATATCGCACAAGGGGTTTGTGACAAATCCTCCACCACAAAATAGTTTTGGGTGGCCCTCGCGTTCGAATTATGAGAATCTTTGTTGAACGCCCCTTTCGAGATGCATGTCATTGTTTCACCCATCATCCTCTCAATATAGAGAGGAACAGGTGGGTTTGTGGCTTCTTTACCCTTTTCGGCAGATTCTGGCATTCTGTAATCGTGTGCCCTAGTTGCTATATAAGTGTCACCTTTCATCATATAAACATTCGCGACCGAGGGATTACTAGAAGATGGAGGGGGTCCCTAACTTCCCCCATCCACACTCAAAGAGGCTTTAGTCATATTTTTCCCATGTGGAAATGGGTTTGTTAACACAACAAACTCTTGTTGCGCTAATAAATTATGGGCCTCCACAAGTCGAGGGAACAGGCGAGTGAGATGGTCCTTCGTGCAAAGGTTACATGGGTACTTTGACTTTCTCTTCTCTGTGTTTCCCTTGCCATCATTGTTGTTAGGTTTCTTATCCCCCTTACCCTTCTTGTTTCATTGTTTTTTCTTTTTGTCGGGATGCTAGTTGACCTTCAAGTTTGTCAACTACACACTTTGTATGCCTAACGTTTGGGTAGGGGGAACAACCAAACCAGAGGTCTAGCTGGTCGTTGTTTACTGTATTGACAATTGTTGAAATTTATTTGATAGTTGATCAGTGGACTTTGATTATGCTAAACCAATTATACCATCGGCATATGGTCCAGACTTTTGTTTGTCCTTATCAAGGATGGACCATGGTGCATCTAGAAAAATCTCATAGAGTAAGCCATACTGAGAGTATATCAGGTTGAGCTATTGCGCTCTCATTATCGTCTCCTCCTATGAAAACACTCTCGAAGTTGCAACATATTTGGATAACTGAGGTACCAAGGAATTCAAGAACCACTCCAGTAGGAAAGCCCGTGGGACGTGTACTTTAATCAAACTCTTCTGACACCTCCATTCTCATATGTGGTCCGAGATATGATCATCCTTAGTCTGCTCAAAGTTGTCCAACAATTCGGTGTCGATGTCATATCTCACACGTAGTTGGAAATGGTTTAGAAAAACCATCACCAAATCTCTCAAGTAAGATTATCTTGAGCGGTCGAGCTCGATGTACCATTTCACGACACCCCCAATAAGAGTGCATTGAAATAGGGGCAACTATATGGAGTTGTCTCGTAGTGATTTTGACGAGCACCATAAGTGGAAAGTTGTCACATGATCACCTGGGTCTTCGTCGGGCTTACATTTGAATTTTGGAATTTCCGAGGGAAACTTAGTTGGCATGGGGGGGCAACATGGATCATGACAAATCGGGTCGTTAAGAAACCTCAACAAGTCTGGAAAGTGTAACGTTTCTAGAAATGGTAGTTTGGGATGGGTACTATGTACAGGAAAAAGGGAGCCTGGAGTTTGACTGGCAGCAGGTTGCCAGGAAAAGTTGGGTTATTGGCCAGCGTTCTGGTAGAAACCATGGACTTGACCAGCGTACAAAAACTGCATTTGTTGGGACATCATCGGTTGATTCTCATAATTGGACATTGAGTGTTGGGTGGGGAATGCTCCCTGCGTTGTGTTCCAAATATTATGGAAGGGGTTGCCCCCTGTCGATCCAACAGGAATAGGTATTGAGCCTTGCCTGGGGTTCCATTGACCATAGAATGGGTTTCCCTTAGTTGCCATCCCTGACGAGGGAATTGATCCCTACCAAGAATTCCAAAGTCCTTGTGAGGAGAAAACTCATGTACTTTCCCCCTATGTATGAATAGTACCCTGCATAGGATTCTGTTGTCCAAAACCAGGGTTGCCCCCGACCGAGACGACAGCTGATGAAAAATTGTTATTACAAAATGCGTTGAACAAAGAGAATGACATGGATCCCATTGGCGTGGTGTAATAAGAAGGTCCTAGATTTCCTATTCCAAACAAGGTCCCGATGGGTGGCTGGAAAGCGTCGTCGAGCGAGGGGGATGGAGGAGTTATATGACCTCCACCATAATGGATAGCATTATAGTAGGTTGAGGTTCCCCCCATGGACCCTTGTAAGGGAGCGTTTGAGCTTCCTACCCCCAGAGCCATGGTATGTAGGGTGGAGTAGGTAAGGACAGAGTTCATATCAAATTCGGGCATCCCATATGAAAATGGGGGGCTTGTCACACTTTGCGTGAATGGAGCAGTGGTCATCGCTACTGAAGGAATCGGACCACTACCCATAGTAGAGGTGGTTGAGACCATTGTGGTCTGAAAAAGTGAAGGTCCGTTAGGAGGTGGAACACCCCCTGTGGTGGCAGTCATTGAGGGAGTGTGAGGACTCCCTAACGAAGTAGCATCATTTTCTTCCATAGCTACTTGCAAGACTATCTGAATCTTGTGAGGTGTTACCCTTGAAGGGACAACTTGTACCAAAGTTAGTGCCAACAAGTCAGTGATCAGAGGGTTAGATGGCTCGAGAGCTTCCGCTCCAAAGTTAGAAACAGTAGGTTCCTCCAGATTCGAGTGTTCTCCTCTCGGAGTTGGCTCGTGCATAGTCTCCTACAGCCCGATCGCTTCAAATGACCCTTGTTGGTCAAGTCTTCACCGTAAAAGTGGCGGTGGTGGCTCCATTGTAACTGGCGGCAGGCTCTGAAGCCTTCATGACCGAAGGAGCTCTTGATATTCCACTTTGTGAAAAGATCAACGATAGAGTAAGGCTTTAAGTAATGTTTAAAACCAAGCACACACTAGAAAAATTCCTATGAGATAAAGAAAGAAAACCGCTATTTAGTTGGAAGAACAGTTACGCCAACCAACACAAGAGAAACTTACCAGTGCAAGTGAAACTCGAACATGGAAGAACCCTCCGGTTATACTCTGCAAATTGT
Source organism: Picea sitchensis (assembly GCA_010110895.2). Lineage (NCBI taxonomy): Eukaryota > Viridiplantae > Streptophyta > Pinopsida > Pinales > Pinaceae > Picea > Picea sitchensis. The sequence goes on along the minus strand of SNQJ01S0075351.1, from coordinate 29,777 downwards.
GGACTGATGTCTTCCCTGGGTACCATGGTATACCCCCGCAGTCACCTGTGTAAGTCCCTAGAATAAATGAAATTAAGTTTTCATCTCGTAAACAGTGACCAGGCGGGTACAGTTGAAAATCGGGTGGACCACAATGAGAAGGATAACAAGTTTGAAACCTACCGAGGGTATCAAAATAAAGTGGTCTGGAAGACAACTAAGGATGTTGAATGGATTTGAAGTCCACGAAGCTCCGTAGGCAAATTCAAACGACAGTATCCCATGATAGATCATCAATATGTGTTCCCCACTACGTTTGGTCTGGGTTTGGAGGGGTTATATCCACTACCTTTCCTCACACGACCTCATGTCTAGCCTTTATGTTAGAGGGGGGTCCCGGATAACTTTCATGTCACTAGACTTTTACACTCCCTATATTTACTCCAATGTTTGTTTATAATCCTTGAAGAGTTTCCTCCCCAACCTAATTCAAGGCTCTACCCTAAACTAGTTGATTGACCCTACAAACATAAAAGTCTAATTAATTTTAAATTAGCGTTCATTTTAAATTGCTTGTTTTAACTCAAAGGATATGGAAGTGAAACTAGTGATGTGTATGAGAGATGAAAAGAGGAGGAATAAATGAAACTGAAATCAAAATTACTTCTAGTTAACAATAAAGATTTGCAACTAACTCTTTAAACCAACTTTTCATAACTAACTATTTTCAAGATCTTTAACTAAAACAAAATTTCACTCGACTACGAGCTACTTAAATTCTATGAAATCAGTTAAAGAACTTAAAAAATGAACTCTTTTTCCTAACAAGTAAGATAACTAACTCCAAGTACTTTACCAAACTAAGAAATGAAAACTTTTTTTTTTTTAAATGCTCAAACAAGAAAAACTTGAAATAAATCTTTTTTTTTCTTTTCTTTAAAGAAAACAAAAGGGGGTAAAAGAAAAATATAAGACAAGACTCAAACTGACCTCTAGCCCACTGGGGATCATAGGGAGTCACTAAAGACACTGAATAGGTTGATCAACAACTCAAAGACTCGCCTAAAACCCTTTCCGAAGTAAACACAATAAATCTTCAAAAAGACAAGCAAACTGCCATCTAACCCAGGCTTTGATTGTGAAAACAGAGGCACTAAACTCTATCAAGAGACCCTGAGAAGTAAAAAACCTCAATCAGGGATGAGTTTGACTGCCTCTTCTTAAAAATGGTCCCTTGAACCAGGTACGCTATTGATTCTTAAGAAACCTGCGTATGTACGTGGGTTGTCGATAAAGCAAGGTGTGTATGTATGTGTGTTGTCCCATAGCAGGCCGCGTACACCTTTGTATTTCTTGAAAGAAAAAAAAATGAAACAGACTGACTGATAGGGTAGGGATAACTGGTATGGCACCAACAGGTGACCAGAATCCCTTAAAAGACTCAGCAGACTCAAAATAAACTCAAAAGGTATAAAACCAATCAAACACCCAAAATATACCATAAAACCCTAGATGCTTCCCTAGTATGATCACCAATTCTGCTAGAGGGAAAAACCCCTATGGATACACCAGGGTTTACAATGTAGGGATATCGATAACCGTTTAAAAGTATCCTAATTTTCTAACTACACCAAACATGTCCCAGACTCATACACGAAAATCAAAATGAGAAGGATCGGGTAATTGTACCTTTACTCCGCGTCCGGTGATGATCCTCTAGTGCTTGATAGCTTTGTTGACTACAAACCTCCTCCCATGGCTAGCCTGCATTCAAATACAGATAAACAGAAAACTACAAGCATACATTTCATATATAAATTAAGGGTTAGATGTTAGAATAAAACATAAATCAAATGCAAACATTCGACACATCATGTTTTGGGACAGGAAAAGTACTTATTTTATTGATAATACAATGATTACTTACAACCAGTGTCAACTACTGCTCCACGAACTTGTTCCAGGATCCTCTTCACTAAGATCCAAGTGCAACTTCATGTATCTTTCTCCTCTCAACCTTCTTCTTGGGAAATGAAATGGGTTATGATGGAGGAAAAGGGGAAAATTGGGGAATTCTGAGGTAATTCTCACAAAATGGCTACAAATGCTTGTGGCAAGGAGGGGATGTGAAACAGGCAGAGTTTCACTATGCTTATGTCTAGATGTGGAATGACACCCCAACACCTCCTTTTATAGGACAAAGGGATGGTTATTCATTTGGGTGACGATCTATAGGCAGTGGATTAGTTGGGAAACTACCCAATAGCCCGTAATCTCAACGAATTCCTTGCAACTTTTTAATTTTTGTAACTTTTGCAAGTATACGCGGGTTGTAGTGGTGAAACATGCATATGTACGCAGGTTGTAGTGGTGCAACCAACATATGTATGCGGACAGTATTGGTGCAAAGTGTGTACATCTTCAAAAAATGAGATTTTAAGAAGAGAAACTGAGTGATGGATTAGCAAAAAATGCAAGTAAGAGGGCCAAAATCCAGGTATGCATACGTAGAGAAATTTATGGTTATAACAGTTGGATTGGGTCCATTAGTTGTAATTGTACCTCCTAGTCTCCTATATATACCAAGAAGACCTTTTTAGTTGGAATCATATTGTATTTGGAAATATATGTGGTGTATAAGGAGGTTTCCCCCTCGAAGAGGCTTATTATCTTAAATTCTCTCGTTTTCAAGGGGTTGAGTACTTATTATGAGGTTTTTCTATGCTATCTTTGTATTTGGTTCCTAACAATTGGTATCAGAGCTCAAGGTCTTGGGGTTTCACTGCTACATCTGACACACCTTGGGATTTTTTCAATAACTTATTTTCTACAGCGTTTCAGAAGGAACCCCTTGGAGGATATTTATAAGATGGATCAAGGTACGTTGGGTTCAATTTTAAGCTTCTAAGGCATTACAATTTTGGAGATATATCCTGTGTAAGATAGGGTTCTGGAATCATGCTGAATTTAGTCATCGCGGAATTTTCATTATACAATTTTTTCTGTAATGTTTCAGACCCTAAAATCTGGAATGTATTCACAAAATTTATTAAGGTATCTATGATAAAAATTTAATTTTTTGGGTCATCTTAAATTTGTAGATACACATTGTGGAAGATACGGTATCTGACTAGTCCTATTGACTAGTCTCAAGCAGGTGTTCTGGGTAAAACAATCATAAATTCTTCCTAGATTGTCCAAATTGAGTGAGACTAGTTTCATTGAATCATGGACAATCTGTAGTATTTCTGGTACAATTTTCATAATTTTGTATCAATTATTTTATTCAGGGAACTCTATACAAGTGAGATCTCCTAGAAAGGCTAAAAATCAGCAAGTTGTATGGAAGTCACCATAACTTCCACT
>SNQJ01S0075350.1:17481-37064 GCA_010110895.2 Picea sitchensis | reverse complement strand
TGTGTTCCTTGCTTCTGACCTAGTTGTTAGACGTAAAGCAAGATGATTCCTTGCTTTTGAATTCATTGTTAGACATAAACCAAGATGATGATGTGTTCTTTTCTTCTGAACTAGTTGTTAGACGTAAAGCAAGATGATTCCTTGCTTCTGACCTCATTGTTAGACGTAAAGAAAGATGTGACTGACACTAAGCTACCCTCTTAACAGTTGTGACATTGAGCTAGTGTAGTACTGTGATGTGCCATCCTAGTGATGTGATGAGGTATCATTTTTACTGATACATATTGATGCAGATGATGATGGCATTCTTTCGAGAATGATGATCCCATCGATGAAGAAAACTTCCGATGACTCGTAAATATGCCAGCCAATGTTCCAAGATGATATTGATGATACTGTCCTCCTGATGCCACTGATGATGTAGACCTCTCTCACCTGATGTTGTTGAAGAATACCCTTCTTGTTAAGGGGGAGTGTTGAAATAATGTGACTGCAAAGAGTATTCTTATTATTATTGTTATTTTATTCATAGGATTAATCCCCATTGTGGATTAATCATGTCGATAATTTTATTAGGACCAAACCCCCTTTTTCGGATTGGTCAACAGACAATTGTAATAGGCAGAATAAGAAGTCGGCCCCAACAGTTATTATTGAGACCCAGAAATATAATAAAGGTGGGTTTACCCACCCAGAGTGAGAGGTCGACCCTGCCAGTGAAGACCCTTCACACGTGCCAGTCTTGTATATATAGAGAGGCTAGTGCCTCACTTTAACACACAACTCACTTGCTCATTTTCTAAGAGGCAAGCTGCAACTTACCAATTGGAGAGAGGGAGAAGAGTGGCGCATATTTTGGAGAGGACTATCTGTATTGGTTTGAGTTATCCCTTGACATTGTATTGGCAATTTATGATAAGGAAGTTTTTGCTGGGTTTTATTCCCCTAGAGGGTTTCCCAGGATAAATGTTGTGTCTCTTATGAATGTGTATTTCTCAGTGATGTTGTTCTTATGTTGCTCTTATCTATTGAAATGAAAAGAACTATAATAATGGCATAAACAATAACAGGTGTGTGCATGTGTGGAAATAGTGAAGCAAGAATATTACCTGACCTATGTACGAAAGGAGATGTATGCACAAGTGGTTGAGTCGGTGTTACCTAGGTCAATAATTTTTTTTGAAAAGACGAAGCACTAGGATTAGAAACCACATGAGTTGTGGAAAAAGATAAATTCCCAAGTCCTTTAGGAAAACCAATATATGACGGGTTTGCACCAAACGATTGTGTAGTGGTGGAATCAGGCGGTAATTTATAAGAAGAATAAGCATCAAAATATCTCATGGATGGTGGATCAGGGAGTGGTTGGATGAGTGGATCAGTAAAAAGAGGATTCATGTAAGATGCAAGGCTTTTTATGAAGGTTGTGACCAGTTATTCAATGTGTTGGCCACTTCTAGGAGCGATGCTCCCAACTTCATAAGGTTGATATACAATCATTCCTTTGTAAGAAACATTATGTTGATGTTCCTCAATGTCATGTTCCATACCTTGTATACTGTGAAATATATGATCCTAAGGATGACTACAAATTCAAAGAAGAAAAATCCTATGAAAACTAAAAGAAATAAACCAAGCAACAATAGACACAAGGATCTTTTGAAGATGGGATATCAAGCTGCCAATGAAGAAATGAGAAGTAGTTACTCCAACCTCCATGTAACAACCCTTCTTGGTGAAAGTAACCGTCACTTTCATGGGATCACCCTCCAAGGGTATTGAGAGTGTGATACGATCTCTACCCGAGGTACTGTGGGAATCTCCCCACAGTCACCTTTGTAGATACCTAAGAAAGGCCACGAAGGTTACCAAATTGCAATCAACCTTTGGGTTGGTACAGTCGACAGTCGAGCCTAAAGGTATGGGAAAGATATAAAAGTATGAAATCATTCCATAGGACTAAGGACAAGTGGACCAATAGAATCTAGAGGACCCTGAACATATTCAGAGTTCATGAAGTACCAAGACCAAATGATTCAGTGACACTTCAGGAAGAACCCCTTGTATACGCTCTTTCCACTATGATTGGTCAAGCTTTGGAGGGGTAATGTTTTCTTCTCTTCCGCATGTGGCCTTGTGTTTATCCTTTATGTGAGAGGGGGTTCCCCACTATGCTTATATGAAAGTTATATTTGTACACTCTTTAGTGCTCTACAATATGTTTAGTAGTCTTGGACGATTTACTCACTTTTCCTAGTCCAAAGACCCTAATCCTATCCTATTGTTGTTGTGTTAAAACCAAAAAATGTTCTAGTTGGTTTAATTAGTGCGTGGTTGATTTTAATGGCTTTTACTCAATAGGTTCATGGAGATGAAATTGATGATGTGTGAGCGACTCAACTCCATTAGAATGCAAAAAAATTATATGTAATTCATTATTTTCGATGAATTATATGTATGGGAAGGAGAAGAGTTATATTCTTCTTAACACAAGAAATCACTCAAAACTATGCAACTTTCAAATTATGGGATCAAAAGGATGCCAAAATACCAAGAAGATGTTTCCAAAAACCAAAATGCACATGAAAAAGCTAGCTCTTTTTCGAAACATATACCAATTTTTTTTTCCTAATGAATGCAAAAGTTTTCTTCGTTTGATTATGTATGCAAGGAGATATGAAAACTTTTATTCTTCTTAACTTTCAAATGGAATGAAAGGTATCTATGTTTGACACAAAGAAACATGAGGAAAAAAAGAAATCAAACAAAGCTTACTCAAAAAGATGAGAATTGAAAGAAAATAAGTGTGAGATAACTTGTTCAATCAAGGACTTAAAGATGCAAATGAGAAAGAAGAAAAACACTCATGAAAATCATCAAACAATGAGCCACAAGAAACACAATTCAAGGCTAGGTTGTGGAAAACAAGAGAGTCATAATCATCCAGAAAAGAAGGATGTTTCAATGAAGACAAATAGGCTCAAAACCAAATAACCTTTCCAAACCCTAGTTGATAAAAACTCCTAAATAATCAAGCAATATGAAAGCTTTGGGAGACGAACATCAGAGAACTCAAAGGAAGAATGAACTAAGGGATATTGTTAACCCAAGGGGATCAAAACTAGGAGAATATTGCAAACTCAAAGAAGAAAAATAAATGAGTGATAAATGTCAAATTCTCAAGAAAACAAAGTCAAATATAGGTCAAGAGACTCTGGGCTAAATGCATCTCAAAAGAACATTGAGCAGAACCATGCAAAAACAAGCAAAAACACCAAAAAAGGGAGATTGGCGCCCATGTTATCAAAGATATAGAGTGCTATGGAGCCCCTTAGGAGGATTAGGAGGAGCACTAGTAAGCTAATGGAACCTTGGTATACACTACAGGGGAGCACCAATGAAGATAAATGCACCCTGGTTTGAGCTACAAGGGAGTGCCAGTTTCTGAAAAGTTCAAAAATGGCTTCTAATAGCTCAAACTCAACATAGAATCAATCAATGGATCTTTAAAATATCTAATGAGGAAGAGGGAATGGGAAATAGATAAAAAATAAGCATCAAACAAGAAATATCTAATCACAATCAAAGAATTCAAGACGAAAAAGATGAAAAAATAATCAAAAACCTTCCCCAGTGGAGTCACCATTTGTTTGTTCTAAGAGATCTTTCCCTGCGAAGAGGCTAAGCTCCCCTTTGTACCAATAATCCTAAATTTGGTCCAAAGACAAAATAGAGAAATTGGTTACTACTTTCTGTTGGATTACTGAGAGGGGGGGTGAATCAGTAGTAGATATTTTTAATCCTTTTAACAACAATATGTAAATGTTATTTATCTTTATGATCAATATAGAATTATCATCCAATAAGTGTAGACTAAATAAACCATGAAAAAATGAACAATAATACACATACAAAGTACACTTGTATTGTTTACATGAAAACCCAATGCAGGAGAAAACCACATAATTCGTTTTCTTATTTGTCTATAAGAATTACAGTCATTGGAAGCACCAACTTCCTTTGTTTTCTAGCTGCAACTAGAAGGAGGCTCTGACCCCCTATTTTCAGGATACAACCTAAGGGAAGCTCCAACTCCCCAATTCTCTAGATACAACCAGAAGGAGTATACAACCCCCTATGTTCTCCGTCTACAACTGGAATGTGGCTACAACCACCTATCCTTTCCCTGTCCAACCACCCTGAAATATAAGTGCCAGATGTAGAGACTGAATATGTCACTTTCACAAACTGTTCTGTCAAATATGCCACTGAGAAACCTATCATTGTATACTCATCAACCAATCTGATCTGATCACATATACCTCAAACACTATACCACAAGTTTTTACCTCAAACCATGTGCTAGAACCTCACTGTAATACAATATCTATATGTTGCAACATACTTTAACCAAAATCCCTCAAACATGAACCAACACTAAACTTTAGTAGATCTACCTCAGATCAAGTCTACAACAAGCCCTAAACTTCCAAGAGGGAATCCAAAATATTTACAAGGAAAATCCTCAACCAAATTCATAAATTCAACGCCACACATATGAAAACCATACCTTTTTTCTTCTTATAGCATTCTACTGCCGCGATTTTTCTGCTGTGATTTTTCTTCCACACTTTTTCCGCAATGAGTTTTATGCAACACTTTTTTCTGTCGCAGTTTTTCTGCCACGATTTTTCTACCACACTTTTCTTGCTGCGATTTTTCTGATGCACTTTTTCTTTCGCACTTTTCCTACCATGATTTTCCTACCGTACTTTTTCTTCCGTGATTTTTTTGCCGCACTTTTTCTGCCGCACTTTTCTCTATCAATAATACCTTACCAAATAACCTTTCACAAAATAGATAATCAATGATATCCAATAGGTTCTAATGGGAGATCCTTTCTGTTGCAGCCCCCCTCCCCTCCTGGAGGTGGTCAAGGATCTTCCAATTCCTGAGCCGAATCGACTCTTTGGGCCTTCAATAGACCCACAAATCAATTTAACATAGCCCCCTTATCTCCTTAAGGTGCAGGTTTCATGAAACTCATGAGCTCCTATTGAGCCCTTGTTCCCTTTTAAAAATTTAAATAGCAGGCGCTACCCCCCTTTGCTAGGCCCCTCTCCAATATGACCACATCCTATGACCCAGGGCTTAACCTCTTGAGCGCTTCGTAACTTCAGGTTTCAACGTTCTTTGCAACAACTGCACCCTTTTCATCCGAACCCTGAATCTCGAAATCACCTAGGCAGATCTATGGTTCTCGTCTCTGCCATAGCCAATGACTATGATCCATTTTAAATCCAGTCTTCGGGAGTTCCACAAATCTTAACACTCCTATTCTCTGAATTATTCCGTACCCAGAATCTTAGATCAAGCGCCACATGCCTCTCTTGATCAACGATTGAGATTCACCCCTTACTCTGCTTCGGGCAACCTCTCTTTCCCCTCAACTCTTCTTTGAATTTCATGAAATAATGATGCGTGTCCTTCCAAATAGATGGCCATGATCTACTCCACTAGCTCGACCTTCGCGAGTCTCTGGGTACTCCTCCTTCACCTTTCCTTGGAAGGACTCTTCCTCTGAAACTTGTGGATCTCCGACACGTATCCTCTCTAGATTTGATGGTCCATATCTCCTCGCTCCTCATGAATTCATGAAAAACGACCTTTTTCTCTGCGTAAGACTTTTAGAGCTCTACCCTAAAAAATATCCAATCTTCTACCACATATCCTCGTAGCAACCAATAGCTTGGATTTACTTCGCGACTTCGCGAGAATTTCTATCTTCTTGGCACAAATTCTCCAAAGTTGTTCTTTCCGGAACTCACTTATCTATTGCCACATCTCCACCTTCCATCCAACGACTAGGATCTCTTCGTAGCTTCGTACTTCGAGGATTTTCACTCCTTAACACCCCAAATCCTCCAATTCGCAAACTTCCGAAGGAACTCATGGCTAGCCATTGTGAAACTCCTTCCACATGTGATGGTATGGAATGATTATGATTCTCTTGGGTGGATATTGATCGTTTATCTTGCAAAACCTTAAAATCTCCTCCTTCCTGAAGGATTTATCCCGCTAACTCTGCTATACTTGATCTTTCTTCGAGCTTTGGACTCCTTAAAGTGTTTCCTCGACATTTAGTCATATTTTTGGATCAGTGCTTGCCTTGCAATAGATATTCACTCAAGACTTAACTTCTTTATGAGCGACTATGCACGCCTTGCACCAGTGCCTTACACCTTTCTGCAAATAACTCTTAAATTTCTCCTCCTAAGCTCCTGAGTCAAGGATTCTGTCGACGCACTCCTTGCGGATGATATGCACACTTTGCATATAAGTTCCACATTATCTCTCCTGAGATCTGAGTTGAAGGACTATGTCAACACACTCCTTGTAGACAATACGCACTCCTTGCATAAGCTCTAGGAATAAAAAATAATTGAAACTTATCTAACCTCTCACGGATTCAAACATTCAACAGTATAATTCATGCACACATGAGAATACATAATAATAGAGAACATAATTTAAACTAAAAGTCTACCATTCATTCAGATAGATAGTAACAACAACACCAAACACTTTTGATCAATGCTTTCTATGTTATATTCAGTCAAATGTACATATACATGGATACAACTATGATAATCTTCTTCCAACAATTTCCAACTGATTTGCAGCCACCTCATTTGTGCATACAACACCTCTACTTATACTAGAGAGCTCATAGGGTTCCCTACGACTACCCATCCTATCGAATTAAAGATTTCAACTACTTAAGTCTTGTTAAATTAAATATATGAGACAAACAGATAAGAGTGAAAGCTCCAGATCTGTGTGGCGATCTATTACATTAAAGGAAAATATTATCTTCTCCCGATCTTACGCGATCATTCATCCTCCATATATTAAAGATCTTCTTTAATTCGCAATCCTTTCAAAATATTTACATGATACGCCAGATTTTAAAATTCAAATTTAACTCAAAAGGCATGCTAGGGAGTTGAGTTGTCTCTCCACATGAACTTTTCTGATGATGCTTCTGCATCATACTCCACTACTAGGAAAATCATGAGATCCTACTCATGGCTCCCTCTGCTATGCGGTTGATATCCTCTAGGATCCCAAACCTGAAATTGGAGTTGTCCACTTGCTCCTTTGATTTGTTGCTCCTGATGCTCCTACAATTTCTCTTCTGTCCAATCCTTCTCTATTTTTGGCTGCCTTATTTGTTTTTTCCAACATCAATCTCTTTATATCCTTTATTTCTTTGTCCAGCTAGTCCACTAGCTGGCTTTCTTCCTGCACCCTGTTGATTCAGATTATTTTCAGCACAAAATGATAGCGGAGATATAATAAATAAATGCACAGAGATATCACATATATTCAATAATATATAATAAATGTATCATAGATGCAACCATAAACACAGATATAGAGTAATACATGATTTCTATTAATGAAATATATGTACAAAGACTGTAAAAATACAGACTGAAAGATTCGTTAGAATGGTGGCAACTTATCTCTAAGAAGCGATGTGACCGCTACTTGCATTCGCAAGAAGATGATTACAATGAGGCTCTGAAGGAATTTTTACAATAAACAAGAATGCCAAAAACCCTATAAATCCAAAAACCTAAGCCTAGGAGATGAAGCGCCAAAAGTCATTGGGGCCCCGTTTGGGTAAGTTAGTACATCAACTTCTCGGGGTCGTAATATTTGCATACAATCTCTATTTTAGGTGTATGATAGCCCATTGGAAAGGTATCTCTGAGGAGATTAATTTTGGGGTATCAATCACTCCTTCATATATCATTGAGAATATTGATCCCTAAAAACCTTCATTTAGGCCCTCAAAATGGCCTCGGAAGTTAAAACTGCTAAAAATAGTAAATTGCCAAAATTGCCAAAAACCTGTTTTGAGCCAGTTGGAAAACGTGGGTGGCCATAGATATAGACCTATATCAATCCTCCCTCCTTAGGAATCAATGGTATCCATTTTGTTGAGTTCCTTGGGGAGAGGAAAAAACATTTGTTGAATCTGAATCTTAGTGAGTTGCTTGCCTTGCTGGAGACGTCGCGTTGCTCGGTTTATGGAAGGCTATCACGAGCATGTGGCTGGAAGGGTTATACCTTTTCAACTAGTCTAGATACATGATATTATTTTGTATATAAGGGATCTTTACACTTTGCCACAATCTTACCGACCTACTTCTGTTGGATAGAAGGTTCTTGGGCCAAGGTTGTAGTGGTTGCAGTATCATTTTGTTCACCTTTTGACAGATTGTGAAGAAGATAAATTTTGTAGCATGAGATACTAACTTGTGGCACTTTTTAGGTGGAACAGTAGTTGGAACTACCTCTGGTATTCTGTAGATATGACCCCCCCATAGAAACAATGACACTGCGGGGTCGAGACTCATAAAAAACATGGCGCTTCCACATATATGGTTGGCCCAAGAGAACATCACAGACATCCAGTGGGAAACATCACCTAATACCTCATCCTTGAAGGGATGGATGCCATATTGCAGTCGGCATTGCTGGCTGACAATCCCAACTATTTGACGACCTCTGTTGATATGAGGTTCTTTTGTCTTCCATTATCAACAATAAAATGCAGTGGGGTCCCCTTCACCCACATCTGTGAATGAAAAAGGTGCTCCCCCTATTCAGGATCTGTTGGTTCTTCTGGTTAAATTGTTGTGGTCATGACAATAACAGTCGGGTCTGCGTCGATGATCTATCTTTTACCAGTATTTTGAGAATCAGATTCTGAATCAGGGTTCGATGACTTGTCTTTGATCTCAACCACCAATGATTGTTTTGAGCGACATTCATCGGTGTTGTGCCAGGGTATTTTGTGGAAATCACACCATTTTTCAGTGTCCTTCTTTTTCTTCCTGTGACCCTTCTTTGTCATTGGATATCGGTGGCCACCCACCTTTTCTAACTGGATCACCTTCTCTGTTGTATCTTCTCTCCATCAATTTCCAACTTAATTTGTTGGATAAATCCCCTCTGGGTTATTATTATTATCCCCAAGGCTTCCATCTCTTCACACAGATCAACAAGATCCATGCTATCTACTTCTTTCTCCTCTGCTATAGGTTCCAATTCTACAGTTGCCTCATGTTCATATCCCTCGCTAAACTTTTTGAGCAATTCCACTGAATGCTCTTCTTTATCCATTTCTTGGGCACATTCTAATGTGTGTTGTTCCTCCTCCATGACAGTCTCTATTGGTTTTCCTCCCTCTACTGCATCTACATCACAGACACTATTAATTTTAAAGGCATTTGGCCCCATAGCCTCTCTATTGGGTGCTTGTTTCATCACCTCCCCATGTTAAACACTTGCACTAGACTATGTTGGTCTATTTGGAAATAATATCTAAATTCCCCCAATGATCATAACATTCCTTTGATCCTCCTCTATCAGTAGTAATTTCTGATCTGAACTCACCTATGAGATTTCGATACTTTCAACTAGCCTCTCTTCATCTCCCTTTGCCACTTGGCAATTTGGGGTTCCACTTCTGCCCTCCTGACAGTCTATGAGATCTCTAACCAATCTCATCTCCTCCTCAACACTAAGGTTCTTTCCAATATCTGGCTCACATATGTAAACAACTTTTTCCTCTATGTTATTGAGGGTTTCAACTTCCCTCAGCCACCTCCTAACTACTTGTCATTTCCCTCTGGCCAACAACTTTTGAACATACCATTTTTCTTTCTTTTACAGAGGCCACTCATACCTCTAGTGTACCTTTCCCTCCTACTGCATCTTCAATGTCAACCTCTCCATTTCGGCTCTTCTTTCCTTGAGCTCCTAATCCATATCTGCCTTGTTTTTCTGCTTGTCGTCGGCTTCTCAACCTCTCCTATGGATTCTAGTATCCATTTTCATTTTCTTCCTACCCTCCTGGAAATTCTATGGATTAATCTGTAACCAAGCGCATCTCCAACTTCTCCCTGTATCCCACCCGATTGTCCATTTTTTGTTGCATATGTGAAACCATCATTCACAGAGCATCACACTCTGTCTCCTCCTTCATGTGTTGTCTACAGGAAAATTTAAACTTCTCATGCCATTTGATTCTATCATATTATCTCCTTTCACCTCCTCATCTTTGCTTGATGTTTGCAAGAAAAACTTTAGCTCTGATACCACTTGATGTATCCCCCCTCCCCTCAGGGGGTTTTGCGACCTCCCGGTCAAGGATCTTCCAATTCCTGAGATGAATCGTCTCTTTGGGCCTTCAATAGATCCACAAATAAATTTAACAAATGACCCTTATCTCCTTAAGGCACAGGTTTCATGAAACCCACAGGATTCTACTGAGCCGCTGTAACTTTTTAAAAATTTAAATAACAGGCACTAGCCCCCTTTTCTAGGCCCCTCTCCAATATGACCACGGGATATGACTCGGGGCTTAACCTCTTGAGTGCTTCGTAACTTCGGGTTTCATTGTTCTTAGCAACAACTGCACCCTTTTCATCTGAACCCTGAATTGTGAACTTGCCTGGGAAGATTTATGGTTCTCGTCTCTCCCACAGCCAACAGATGCGATCCATTCGGACTCCGGTCTTCAGGAGTTCCACATGTCTTAACACTCCTCCTATCCAAAGTATTCTGTATCCATAATATTATATCAAGCACCACGTGCCTCTCTTGATCGACGACTGAGATTCTCCCCTTACTCCACTTCGAGCAACCTTTCTTTCCCCTCATCTCTTCTTCGAATTTCACAAACTGGTGACGTGTTTCCTTCCATGTCGACGATCACAATATACTATTCTAGCTCGGCCTTCGAGAGCCTCTAGGTACTCCTCCTTCACCTTTACTTCGAAGGACTCTTACTCTGAAACTTTTGGATCTTCGCCACATATCCTCTCTGGATTCAACAGTCTAGATCTCCTCTCTCTTTACGACTTTGATAAAAACAACATTTTTCTCTACGCAAGACTTTTGGAGCTCTACCCTCCAAAATCTCCAATTTGCTTCCATGTATCCTCCTCACAACCAATGGCTTGGATTTACTTCACACTTTGCGATAATTTATATCTTCTTAGCGCAAATTATCTGAATTTGTTCTTTCCTGAACTCGCTTATCCACCACCATGTCTTCGCCTTCTAGCCAACGGCTAGGATATCTTCGCAGCTTCGAAATTCGATGATTTTCACTCCTTAACACCCCAAATCCTTTGATTCATGAACTTCTGAAGGAACTCACGGATAAGAACCATGCAACTTCTCCCAAATCTGATGGTATGGAATGATTCCACTTCTCTTGGGTGGATCTTGATCGTTTATCTTGCAAAACCTTAAAATATCCTCCTTCCTGAAGGATTTTTCCGACTAACTCCCCTGTACTTGTCCTTTCTTCAATATTTGGAATCCTTAAAGGGTTTCTTCGACACTTAGTTGGATTTTTGGATTTGTGCATGCCTTGCAAAATATCTTCACTCAAGACTTAGCTTCTTTACGAGTGATTTTTCACGCCTTGCACCAGTTCCTTACACCTTTATGCAAATAACTCTTAAATTGCTCCTCCTGAGCTCTTGAGTCAAGGATTCTATTGATGCACTCCTTGCAGACAATGTGCACACTTTTCATATAAGTTCCATGTTATCTCTCCTGAGCTATGAGTCGAAGGAATCTGTCAATGCACTCCTTGTGGAAAATATACACTCCTTGCATGAGCTCGAGGAAGAAAAACAATAGAGACTTATCTAACCTATCACATATTCATACATTCAACAGTATATTTCATGCATACATGAGAATACATAATAACAGAGAACATAATTTAAGCTGAAATTCTACCATTCATTCAAATAGACAGTAACAACAACACCAAACACTTTGGATCAATGCTTTCTTTGTTATATTAAGTCAAATGAACATATACATGGCTACAACTATGATAAGCTTCCTCTAACAATTTCCAACTGATTTGCAGCCACCTCATTTTTGCATACAACACATCTACGTATACCATAGGTCTCATAGGTTTCCCTCTGACTACCGATCCTATCGAATTAAATCTTTCAACTACTTAAGTCCTATTACATTAAATGTCTTAGATAGATAGATAAGAGAGAAATCTCTAGATCTTTGTGGTGATCTATTACATTAAAGGAAAATATTATCTTCTCTTGATCGTATGCGATCGTTCATCATCCAGATAATAAATATCTTCTTTAATTCATAATCCTTTCAAAAGATTTACATGATACCCTAGCTTTTAAAATTCAAATTTAACTCAAAAGGAGCACTAGGGCGCTGAGATGTCTCTCCACGTGCGCTTTGTTGACGATACTCTGGCATCACTTTCTCTCTTATTTATACTTCCATGTAGCTTCCTCAAGAGGTTACCATCTAACCAACTTAACCCACTTTCCTTATTTTAGGGATAACCCACTTCTAACCACTTCTCCACTTCTAACTCACTTTGCTAGAAATAGTAAATTCTTCACTTCTAGTTGCAAATAAATTATTTTAATTATTTTCTTATTGCAACAACTTAACCCGTGACTAACTCCTAGTTTCACCCACTTGACTAGTAAACTTCTTCTAGAAGATTCTAGAATTAATTTTATTTCTTTGACCTTTTAGATAACTTATGAGGGTTCTCCACTTCACCAAGCCATAACTCTCTAACTGTGAGGAGTTATGTGATGTTCCGCATATCAATGGAAATGACATGACATGTACTATCCATCTATTATAGTCTTACATGAAAATGCAAATATATTAAAATTCATACCATTATACATCAATCAAAATGAGGTCCCTTAATCATTATGTTGGGGCTACCAAAATTTTCTGTCGTACTTGATCAAGGGTTGAAATCAATGACAACCAAACCAATTAATCAACAATATCCCCCTTTGGCATTGATGGCAACAATCTAATGCAATACTGAATTCATATTTCTCATGCTCCCCTTGTGACAATCTCTCCCCTTGGAACCATGTCTCTATTCTTCCTCTCCAAGAATATAACCCTCTATCTTGCATCTGATAAATCTCTCCCCCTTTGACATCAATGGAAAAGGTAACTTCCCTTCCAAGGCTTCTCTCCCTAACTGAATTGTCCTTGGGGATGATCCCACTTATAATTGAACTCTTCCTGAAACTGCTCCATCAACCTGAACTGTCCTCTTTATGATGCTTCCTCATGTAAATTTAAGACATATAATATAAGCATTCAAAAGAATTCATTTTGGATTAGTAATTAATCCAATTCTTTAGCGAAGATACCAAAAGGATTCCCTTGAAAGATATTTTGTAAAGATATCTTCCACTTGTTATTTTATTCCCACATATTATACGCTGATGTTCTTCTCTGCAACATGTTCCTGTAGAAAGTGATACTTGATTGGAATGTGCTTTGTCTTGTAGTTCATGTTAGAAAAACAGGACCGCAGAGCAATAAAATAAAACAAATGCAAAAACAAAACACAGGAGATACACAATACAATAGAGACACAGATTTACGTGGTTCACCCAGTGTGGGCTACGTCCACCAGAGAAATTTCCAGGTCCTTCCTTTATTATTATCCAGCAAATGAAGGGATACAACTTACAACAAAACCTGTTGTAACTTCCTCTTCTTTCTCTCACAGTCTCCTCTCTCATAATACAATACTCTCCATAATGCATAGCCGCATTACATTTCCCTCATAACAAAGGGTTTCCTTTTAGGGAAAAAAACCCTAAGATAATTTCTACTATTAGATATGTGACCTTATAATGAACGATCCATATTTACAATGAAATTACAATATACATTTAGGTACAATATACCGTTAGGTACCCCCCCTCTGCACTCCCCCGTGTGGAAGAGTGTACATACTTTTGGGTGTAAAGTCTTCATGGGGTATAAACACGGCTGAAAGAAAGGACCTCTGAATCAGGAAGATAATCAGGAAGATAATCAGGCTCCACAACCAACAGTGCATCATCAGGTTCTTTGAGATACTGATGGCACTTGTATTATCACAATAGATTGGAATGGGCTCATCATACTCAACTTGTATATCTGTCAGAGTTTGTTTCATCCATAGAACCTGTGTACAATATGTTTCTTCTGCAATATACTCTGCTTCAGCTATAGATAATGATATCGATGATTGTTTCTTGCTTAGCCAAGATACCAAAAACTCACCCAAGTAGAAAGTTGCTCCATTGGCGCTTCATCAGTCATCAATGCAACCTATCCAATCTACATATGTGTAGGAAATATGTGATAAATCATTTCCTTTTGGATACCATAATACAAACTCTTGTGTACCCTTCAGATATCTGAATATCCTCTTTACTTCTAGAACATCTGATTCCTTTGGTGCTTCTTGAACGCTTGCCACCTGTATGCCTTCATTACATATGCTATGGATGTTGTCACATAAAGTAATATGCCAATCATTGACCTATACTGCCTCTAATTTGTAGACTTTGAACCATCATATTTACTTAACTTGCAATTGGTTTGCATAGGAGTATTGACTGGTTTGCAATATTCCATTATGAACCTCTTTAGCATTTCTTTGATATACTTGGTTTGAGAAATAAAAATTCCTTGGTTCCTTTGACATATATAAATACCCAGAAAGAAGGATAGTTCTCCAAGTAATGACAAATCAAATTCCTTTTCATATCCTTTGCAAATTTCTGGCTCAACCTATGATCTTCACTTCCAAAAATAATATCATCAACATAAACTTTAATTAATAAAATACTATCTTGAGTTACCTTGATGTAGAGGTTGTTGTATGCATTTTCTTTCCTGAACCCTTACTGTTGTAAGTATATGTCTAGTCTAGAATACCATTCTTTGGGGGGTTGTTTGAGACCATACAAGGCCTTCTTTAATCTTTAAACACAATATTCATTTTTTGATAATTGAAATCCTTCTGGTTTCTCAATGTAGACTTCTTCTGCTAGTTCTCCATTCAAAAAAGATGATTTCACATCCATCTGATACACTTTAATATTCTTTGAACATGCATAAGCTAGTATCAATATGATTGCTTTCATTCTGGAAACTAGGGAAAATGTATATTCAAAGTCAATACCTTCAACCTGTGTGTATCCTTTACATACCAATCTAGATTTATTCTTGGTAACCTATCCATCATCATTCAATTTATTTCTAAAGACCCATTT
Organism: Picea sitchensis; assembly: GCA_010110895.2. Classification (NCBI taxonomy): domain Eukaryota; kingdom Viridiplantae; phylum Streptophyta; class Pinopsida; order Pinales; family Pinaceae; genus Picea; species Picea sitchensis. The sequence continues at coordinate 21,885 of SNQJ01S0075350.1, read as the reverse complement.
TGTGTCGATCACATTATTGTACCTTAGTATTGGAACCAATTCCCAAGTGTAATTCGTCTCTATGTGATACAATTCTTCATCCATGGCCTTTATCCAAAATTCATCCTTGTTGGCTTCTTCAAAATTGTTTGGTTCAATCAAATATAAGAGTGCTAGGTGCAGTTGTTCTGGTGAACGAATTATTTTTCTAGTCTCAACTCTTGCATCTTTGTTCTCGATAATCTAATATGACAGATGATTCTTCTGTATTCGTTTTCTAGGTGTCTTTGGAGGTACTTTTTGTTCTTTCTCTTCTACTTCTATTTGATCTTATTCATCTTCCCCTTCTGCTGCGTCTTCATCCTTTTCTTCTTTGTAAACCTATTCGACTGACTCTTTTTCTTTTTTCTTTAATTTGTTTCCACCTATCTCATCAACCATTGCATATATTCTTTCCAAAACTTTGTTGAGCCTTATATTGTAACATTTTTATGATTTCCTTGTACTTGAGTAACCAACAAGTACGTCTTTATCTACATGAGAATCAAACTTTCCCATTCTGTCATCTTCTCTTTTGATGTATTATTTTCTTCCAAAGACTCTGAAGTGCTTCACATTTGTTGGTCTTCTTTTCCATATCTAGTAATGAGTTTTTTCACTATTGTTCCTGATAATTACTATATTTTGAATGTGAAATGTTGTATGCACTTCATGTGTCCAAAAAACATCAGTCAACTTGGAATCCATTAACATTGTTTGAGCCATTTCATGTACTATCATTTTCTTTCTTTCGATGACTCCAATCTGTTGAGTTGTTATAGCAATGAAGAATTGCCTTTTTATACCATGCTTGTTGCAAAAATCTACAAATTCCTTTGAAGTAAACTCTCCTCCATTATTAGATCTCAAGAATTTGATTTTTAAATCCACTTCATTTTCAACCATTTCCTTGTATACCTCAAAGTTTGCAAATGATTTTGACTTATTCCTGATAAAACAATCCATAGTCATTCTTGTATAATCATCAACCAATAACATAAAGTATTTGGCACCTTTTAAACCCTTTGTTATATTTGGTACAACTAGATCAGTATGCACAATTTCCAATGGTCTTGATGTTGAGTATTCCTTTTATTTGAACCCGGTCTTTGTTTTCTTTCCTCATTGACAATGATTGCATAAAGAGTTGGTTGGATTCGTGATCTTGGGCATTTCTCTGAATACTTCCTTTTTGCTAACTTTGACAAGGTTATCAAAGTTTATGTGACCCATTCTTTTGTGCCATATATAAAATTCATCTTCCTTCCCTAGACAACACTTTTCATTTCCAATTTCACTTAATACATATATGTTTCTTGAAGTTCTTACAGTTGTTGCAACCAATTTTCTTGAACCTAATTTTCTAATATCGCATTTCTGTGAATTGAACATAAGCTTGTGACCTTGGTCACACATTTGAATTACACTTAGAAGATTATGTTTCATATCTTCCACTAGTATAACATTTTCTACCTTGGTATCCTTGTTTCCAATTTTGATTGTTCCCTTTCCAATGATTCTAGTTGAGTCATCGTTTCCAAAAACTGATCCATCTATTTCCTTTCTCAATTTTAGAAACTTGTCTTCATCACCTTCCATGCACTTTGAGAAACCACTGTCAAAATACAAACCACGTTTATTATGCTTATATTGTAGAGCGAGTGTGCATTCTTCATTGCTATACTAATTCTACTTTCTTATCCATGTTATCTTCTAAGGTTCCTATCTTTTATTCTTGTTATTCTGTTGTGATTCTCTAGGAGGGACTGACATTCTACAATATTTGGCCATGTGTCCAAAGTTGTTTCACTTGTAGCATTCTACTTCAGTGCTCAATGATTCAAATCTGTTGTAGCTTCTTCTTTGTGTTTCACTAGGCCTTCTTGGATAACCATTTTGTGTATGACTTCCAAAGTTGTTTATGTTCTTGCTATTAGTTCTGCAATTTATAGGTTTATATCCAAAATTATTGCATTCATAACATAAACCAAAAAATATATTTTGATACCTGGGAGTTGAAAATATTCTGAAAGGCGTTAATCTTCTGAATCCTTCTTCTTCATGAGGACTGTTTTTTTTTTACTGTTGTTGATTCTGAAATCTAAATCTTCTCGGTGGAGGAGTGTCCCTGTGATCTTCCTTGTAGAACTTCCTATCCCCTTTGATTGTTTCTACATAGATTTTTTGATATGTTTCTTGATTTTTCATTTTGGAGCTTGATCCCTTTTCTGTCTGATTGTATCCAAGTCCATACTTGTAAGGATTAGGCATTTTACTGTTGATAATTCCATCCAAAACTTTTTAGTTGTTCTTCATATTTTTGTTTAGAATATCCTTTCTCAATGTGACAATCTCTACTTCCAAATTTTCAATGATTTTGTCTCTTTCTTCTAACTATTCTTTGAGTGCTTCTTCAAATATTTTATCTTCTTCTATTTGAACCTTCAACTCCGTGACCATCTTCTCTAGTTCTTGAGTGTCTTCTTTCTTTTCTATCTCTACTTGGAGCTTCTTGTTTTTCTTCTTTTATCTTTTTATAACTTCTATATCACTCAACAATTATTTTCGATAGTCAATTTTTGCCTCTTCATATTATTCTTTGGTGTCTTGTTTATCGATATCTTCTATTTCCATGAATATAACTTTTTCTGTCTCACTTTCACTGACTTCATCTTCATCTAATGATGAGTTGCCTTCTTTGGTGCAAAAACTTTTCTTGAATACTTTCTTTTTGGTTCTTTTTCATTTATATGTATGTTTTCTATTTGAATCATCTTCATCATTTATTTTCTTTTTCTTATGAGGACATTTTTTAGAAAAATGACCAAAACCATCACAATTAAAACAAATCAATGGAAGCTTACCTTATATCTGTTGTCGTTTCCCTTTTTCAATATTCTCCAAGATTTCATTGTTGCTGCTATATTATTTTTATTTTTGCTTTCCATGTTTCTTTGACCTTTTGGATTCTTTGAATGTTTCTTCTTTTATACCTGTATTTTCCTATTCAGTTTTCATTTCATAGGCTATGAATATTCCATGTAGTTAATCCATTCTTATTGAGTCTATATCTGCTCTTTCTTCTAGTGCTAAGATCTTAGGATCAAATCTCATTGGAAGAGATCTTAGTACCTTTTGAACAATTACATGTTCTTCAATTTCTTCTCCCAATCCTATGATTTCATTCACTGTTTCATCAACTCGTAAGAAGTAAGTTGCAATATTCTCATATTCCTTCATCTTTATCTATTCGAATTGACCTATGTAAGTTTGAATTTTTTATTCTTTTACTTTTGAATCTCCTTCATAAATATTTTGAAGTTTGTCCCAAATCTCTTTAGCGGAGCTAAAATTTATAAATTTGGTATATACTGAATCACAAAGACCATTCAGAAGTGAATTTGAGGCTTTTGAATTATTTAGACTGAGTTTCTTTCCATTGTGATTTGTTGGCGGAACTGTTGGCTTTTTGTATCCATCTACAACTGATTACCAAACTTCAAATCCTTGTTTCTGTACATATGTTTTCACCCTTCTGCTCCAGAATGCATACATATTTCTATCAAATTGTGGTACTCTATTTTTATACATATTGTTTCTCTCCAAGATCTACCTTTCAATGCTTAAATTTATTTCTAAAGGAACCCACTCTGATACCAATTGTTGGATTACTGAGAGGGGGGTGAAAAAGTAGTAGAGATTTTTAATCCTTTTAACCAAAGTATGAAAATGTTATTTATATTTATGATCAATATAACATTATCATCCAATAATTAAAGAATAAATAAACCATGAACAAATGAACAATCATACACATACACAGTACACCAGTATTTTTTACGTGGAAACCCAATGCGGGAGAAAACCACATAATGATTTTTCTTATTTGTCTTTAAGAATTGTAGTCATTGGAAGAACCAACTTCCTTTGTTTTCCAGCTGCAACTGGAAGGAGGCTCTGACCCCCTATTTTCAAGCTACAACTTGAGGGAATCTCCAACTCCCCAATTCTATGGCTACAACCAGAAGGAGGATACAACCCCCTATGTTCTCCGACTATAACTGAAAGGTGGATACAACCACCTATCCTTTCCCCATCCAACTAACCTGAAATATAAGTGCCAAATGTAGAAACTAAATATGTTATTGTCACAAGCTATTATGTCAAATCTATCACTAATAAAAATATCACGGTATACTCATCAACCACCAATCTGCTCCGATAACATATACCTCAAACACTATACCACAAGTCTGTACCTCAAACCATGTGTTAGAACCTCACTGTTATGCCACCTTTATCTATAGCAACATACCTCAACAAAAATTCTTCAAACATAACCAATACTAAACTTCAGTAGATCTGCCTCAAATGAATTCTATTGGA